>CAUYPO010082011.1:0-41429 GCA_963574435.1 Cheirogaleus major | reverse complement strand
CACCAGTCCCCCAGCTCAGCGTATCTGCCTGCCAGCTCTGCGTCCGCCTCCCCGAGCTGCTCCACCAGGTTGAGCAGCATCATGGGCACCGCCATGGTCTCCACGGCCGGGGCCCCTGCCAGCTGGGGCCGACCCAGCTCCGACGGGTCCTCCCGTACCCAGTGGACGATCTGATCCATCATCTCCACTGCTTCGCTCTAGGGGGTGGGGGCAGGAGAGGGAGGCCCAGGCTGAGGCTGTATCCCATCCCATCTGTGTCATCCCCCAGGTACTTGCAGGGTCCAGAGGACAGGGCCTTGGGGTGGGAGAGCCGATTCTTCTCACGAGCTCCAAGGACACCTTGACAGGGCCTACTGTGGGCATGGGCCTGGCCCTGTAGTCAGGTGCTGGGAGCCAGGTAGACCCACACCACCCTACCTCAGGGGATCCCAGTCTGGGGGTGCAGACCACTCCCAGGCTGTGGGGTCAGGGTCTGGCAGCACAGGGAGCCCCAGGGAGGGGAGAGAGGCCTCTTTCCAGTTGGAGGTGGGGTGTGGATAGAGCCCTCTCTGCCCAGGACTCCTGTGGAGGTATGGGGGGGTGTTCCCAGGTGAAGGAGACGTTGGGGGGAGGGCAGAAACCGTAGACACATGATGACAGTACAGCGCAATAAAGGGGGGTGTTGCTCGAGGCCCCCTTGGGGGCCAGGGGAGGGACTTGCACACTGAGTGAAACTACATCAGGCGACCATGGCAGAGTACCAGGGTAGGATCTTCAGGGTTCAGCTTTAGACCCAGCAGTCACCTAGGCAAACCTCCTCTCACGCACCTGGTAACGCACTTCCCCTGTCACCCTCCACAGCTCGTTCATGGCCATGGTGTAGAAGCACTCGCTGAAGATGGTCCGCTGCACCTTGACTGGGCGGCCATCCCGAGTTAGCACAAAGGCACACTTCTTGCCAGGAGGTGCCACCCGGGCATAACGCAGCAAAAATTCGCCACCTGGCGGTTGGAAAGTTAGCACGCTAAGACTAAAGTGAGGGCTCCCTTTGCACACATATCACCTTGTCACCTCTCCAGGCCCTCTGCTGCTTCTAGACGCCCTCCCCCCCAGGAACTAGCACACAAGCCCCACTGAGTAAACTGGGGAGATGGGGAGTAGGAAGGGGTACCTGCTTTTGCTGCGTCCAGAAGCTCAGAGTGGTGGAAGCGCTCGAATTTGCGGTACAGGTGACAATACATCCATACCTGTGGGGGAACATGGCTTCAGGGGGAGCGGCCTGAGAGAGCAAGTCCTAGATATCCCTATTGTTGGGAAGAAGAGTGTTGGGATGATGGGCCTGTGTGTGTGTGGACTGAGGCAGGACTTCCACCCCTGGGAGAGGCTCAGCTGCACCAGGTGATCCCCTACCTGCCTCCCCTGCAGCCAGACATATTTGAGGTCGTCATACACTCGCCCATCACGGCCGAGACACGTGAAGAAGCCCCTGTGGGACACGCAGGGTTAGCAGGGGGAAGGGCCCTGCACTGCCACAAGCCCCTTGCCCGCTGGAGCCAGCGGATCAGTGAGTTGCCAGTGAGTGAGGTGGGGCCTGGGAAGCGGCAAAGAGCCCCCAAGGGCCGGCGCACCCATGCTCTTGGTCGTGGGAGTGCTCCGTCCAGAAAGCCAGCACGCGGTCCAGCTCTTGCCCCACACGCTGCTTCCAGGCCTGCAGAGTCTCCCGTTCCTCCATGTCCTAGGGGAACCCGGAATTAGAGGCGCAGTTTCCTAAGCGGGGCCAGGCGGGTCCCGGGGCTGCCTGACCCGTCCCCCCAGAGGCCTCCAGCCCCGGGCCCCAACCCTAGGAGATCCCCCCCACCTCTGCGGGAGCTTCTGACCTCACCATCCCCGGGGACCCTCCAAAACAGCACTCCCCCACCGGCCCCACCACTAGCCTGTCGCACTTGGAGACCCCCGCTCATCCCTCCCTCTCCTTCAGGAAGCCAGACTGAACTGGTCGCGGTCCCGTGACTGTCACTCAGCTGACCTAGCTGCGCCCCACCCACCCCCTCCTCTTCAGGATTCCGCAGGGCCTGGGGGCGGGGCCCGCGGCGGGGGCGTGGCTTGGTGGGTCCGTCCCCGCGCTTGGCCCCTCCGCGACCCGCAGACTGACTAGTCTCGCGACGGCCTCTGCCCGACGCCCTCAGCTCATGATCTTCCTGGTGAGAAATGCTAGGCAAGCAGGACATTCTGGGACGAGGGCGGAGCGCGGGGCTGCCCCACCCCGACCCCCAACCAGTCACCTTTAACTGAGCTGGAGAGGGGCCCTGGTGGGGGTCCGGGGGCAGGGCCGGAGTGCAGCAGGACAGGGAACAGCTGGAAATACCTGAATTCAGAGGCCCCTCTGACCTGTGACCACACGGGGTGGTCAAGTCCTCTGTTGAATCGGTTTGTCACCAACTACTTCAGCAGTCAGTAAAGGGCAACCATCAGTGCTGACTTCTTTATCCAAGTGATGCAGCACAAAGGCCAGACGGTAACTGTGCAGGTAAGAGCTGGCGCCCCCTCATCTGGGCCTGTTTTCCAGCCGCCCAGGCTTGGTTTGCGTTGCTCTAAGACTGTCTGACCGACCAGATGCTACCAGGCAGGTTGGCTGAGCCGTTCCTCACTTTCCCTGACAACTGGGCGCTTTACTGCTCCATAGAATTATGCCAGAATGCCTGAGGTCCCTGGACTCCCAGTGTGGCTTGGAGAATCTTGGATTTCTGTGTCGTCCCTTGTTCTAGAAAGGTGGATTGCAGCCCAGGAGCGTAACTTGGTCTTTCTGCCTCTTCGGTGCAGCTCTGGGACACAGCCAGCACCGAGAGGTTCCAATCCCTGGGTGTGGCCCTGGACTGGGGCTCCCACTGCCGTGTGTTGCTGTTTGACCCCACAGTGGCCACCTCCTCCCAGGTTATGGCTGCCTGGTGGGTGGGGGAGGGGGTGCGCCTCCCAAACAGTTCCCCTTTGTGATGCTAGGGAATAAGACTTACCTCAAAAAAAAAAAAAAAAAAAAAAAAGACTTACCTCTCTGGCCAGCAGTTGGGTGTCCACTCCAGCTGCTCTAGGTTCATGTGCACCCTCAACTTTAGTTCATGCTTTGGGAATCCTGGCTTTGTGCCCTGCTGGGCTTGTGTCCACCTGCTCTGCTCACAGGCATCTGTTATTGTGTATGGTGTATCAGTTCATGTCCAGCCTCTCCCCTGCCTCCCTTGCACATGCCACCCCCCTTGTGCCCAGCCAAGGCCAAGCCTTGGTGTGTGGAGGGTTCCAGGTTCCTATGAGTGGTCCCCATAGCCCTGGGTCCAGTGGTCAGTGTCTTAGCCAATCCAAACATGGAGAACTGGAAGAGCTTTCCCTGGCAGCAGGTGAAAACAGGTGCCATGCTTCCTCTCCCTGCCCAGGGCTCTCCCCAGGAGGCCAAGGAGCAGTGTGCTCAGACTCCAGCCCAGTGTTTTGAGATCAGCACCAGAGACTACTGACATGGCTCCTGCCCTCCAGAATGCCATGCAGTGCCACCACGAAGCAGGTGAGCATAGGGAAGGTGGAGTATGGGTGGCCTCATAGGTGATGGCTACAGGAAGAACCCTTGTACCCCGCTCCAGGCTGTGTCCACAAAACCATTTCTCAAACGTCTGGCAAATCTACAAGGTCCCTCCCCTTCTGGGGCCAGCCCCACATGGACTCTTCACCCTAGCTGGTCCATGTTTCCACCCCCTGCCCCCAGTGTTGCTCTTACTGCTCTGCTTCTGAGAACGCTTCCCTGCCCTGGGCCCCTGTCTATGAGGCCACTCTCCTGAGCTCCCCAGGACCGAGTGTAGTGGGTAAGACAGAGCCATGGCTCCGGGTGTCAAGACCAACAGGCTATGTGTGTGTGTGGGGACACAGCAGATCACATGATACGACACACCGGAAAGCCCAGTAGAGTGGGCACCAGGCAAAGAGCTCACTTTGGGGAGGCTGAGTTGGACTGAGCCTTGGTTTGGCCCACCAGCACACACCCACACCACTGTGGGCAGATGCAGGCTCTGGGTACCCCAGCAGCTTCTGGTAGCAGAACAGGTGAGAGGAAGGGTGGGCAGCAGAGGCTTCAGGGAGAAAGCGGAGGGGTACTGGGGAAGCCCCAGCAGAGCAGTGTTGCTCCCCTCCACTGCACCCAAAACCTGTGCCACTTGGGCTGCCACGCCCAGCTTTCTGGGTCCCTGACTGGTCAACACCAAGGAAGAATTCAGCCACCTAATCCTAGCTGTGCCACCCAACTGTCACTAGACTGTCAGCTTGCTTCAACAGGGGCCTGGCTTGTGTGTAAGAGGATTCATTCCTTCTGCAGCCTCCAAGTGCCCACTGTATGCCTGACAAGGACCAGTCCTGCCAGAGTGGACACTCTGAGGGGCTGTCCTGAGCTTGTGGTGGACAGCACTTGGGAGCTGCAACCCAGCCCCCTCCCCCCAAACTGCCCAAGGAGGCCAGGCGCTGGTGACCTGCCAGACCTTTGTCCCATCCCTGTCCTCTAGTGAGGGAGGGGAGAGGTGACCCAACCTCTAAACACAGGGAGCCAGCAGCAGCTGCCACTGAGGGACCTGCAACAACCTGATGTGACTCGGTCCAAGGCCACAGGCTGTGGGGGGGGTGGCTGCCCTGGAGGCTTCCGAACTTTGGACACACAATTGGGAATCAGGATCCCACTCACCCACAGACCCTGGCGGCAGGAGGCCCAGGAGTCTGGGACACAGTGTGACACCAGGCAGTTATTTCAAAAAAAGTCTTTTAATTGTTCAAAATAGCACAAAACGACATCGCACTATGGTAATATTGAATCACAGGGGTTACTCTACAATAGTGAACAGGCGCACTTTTCTCAGAAACAAGAGAAATCAAAGGGTGCTTGGGAGAAGGGACTGGGGTAAAACAACGGAAGCAGGTGGGTGGGCTCCAAGATGACTAAATGTGACATTTTCCACATTGAAATATACTATAATACAACAAACCAGAGGCCCTGGAGGGCATGGGCCAGAGGTGGGGGCCACTCCCCCTACCACTGTCTCCAGGCAGATATGGGGGGCTGAAAAGATTGGGCTACTCATTTCAAATCCTTCCATGACCTGCCTGCAAGCCCTGTACCTTGCCTAAAACTTGGGTGTAGGGCAGAAAACTCCAAGCAGAACCCCACGCTGAGTCTGGCCCTTAGGAGGACTGGCTCAGTCTGGGACAATGCTGCAGGTTCATAAAGCTGATGGCTGGTGTCCCAGCTTCTCCTGCAGATGACACCACACATGCCCTTCCTGGCCTGCCTCCAGGAGTCCTAGTCTCCCTCCACTCTACACCCCTTTCTGTTACAACTGGGGAAGGGGAGGCACTGCAGAAAGCAGCAGTCCAGAGCATCAGAATCTCCAAGCTGCTGCTAAGGGCCTTGGGCTTCTCTCAGCCTCAATTCTGGCCAGGGACTGGGGAGAACTGTGAATCCAGGACACAAAGAGGCTCTAGGCCACCCCCAAGCTCCCCCTATAGATGCAGAGCAATCACCCATGCGGAGTGAGGTTTGACAGCTCACTTTTCTTTTGTCCCAGAGGCCTGGGGACAGGCAAAGGGAAGGGGGCAGGGGCAGCAACAGGAAATCAGGCTGGGCAGCGAATACCAGGCCACACATGGGAGTTTCTTCTCCTGCCCCGGCTGCCCCCATCTTTTCCTCCACAAAGATCCCTGACAAGGATTAGCCAAGGAGAAAAAAGTAAAACAAAAACAAAAACTAAGAAAAAAGGAAAGAAAAAGAAAGAAAAGAAAGATACACATTCTGTACACAGCTAACAAAAAAGGGACAAAACCCCACACGCTAAGGCTAAAATTACAATAAAAATGTTAACTTCATCAATTTCAACTTAAAAAAATACAACAAATGCAGCAGTTGGTGATGTGGCCCCAGCTTCAGGCCAGGCAGGGCCGAAGCCAGGCTCAGTGGGGGCTACTCCCAGCCCCATCGGGACGTTTTCACAGAAGGCTGTTCAGGTCCCATGAGGCTCCTCCTTTCCCTCCTTTTTCTTTCTTTTCTTTTTTTAAACAGGAAAGGGGGAAGGGAAGAAGTAGGAACACAAAGGCCTCTGAGAAAATGTATGAGCTTCCCGTGGGGCCACCGGGCAGGGCGGGATAAGCCTGAGGAAGGGATGTTAGGTGGCTGAAACACAAGGGCAACAAAGTAAAATAGAACCAGTCATATGCCCAGGACAGGGCGCCGGGAAAGCTTCTCCAAGGAGGGGCTGGGGCGCCTCCCCTCGCCCACCCCCACCCAGCCCTTGGCTACCCCTCGGGCCAAGGGCAATGAACCCCGAAACGTGCGGGCTTGGAAGTGTGGGTGCTTTCTTGTCTTCTGTTAATTCCAATTTCTCTCCCTCGAAGGTCTCCGAACTCTCCAGTCTTGCTCGGCCAGACAGGAGGAGCCCTACTCTCTCACTGGCTTGCTGCTCCTTCCAGCCTATCTCTGCTTCCTCCCAACATAAAATGTGCTTTCTTTAGGTCATTTTAAAATAGGGAGAGAGAGAAAGGGGGGAGAGAGTGAATGACGGCCAGTGGCTCCTGACAGCGAAGTGCAAATGCTGGGAGGGATGGGAGAGGCGGGCCCTGGCGGGTGGTTCCTGAAGCGGGATGAGGCGGGAGTCTGGAGAAGAATCCAGGTGCTGGCCAGCGTCTTCTCACTGACCATCTGCCTTAGATTTCTTTGGAGCAGATTTCCTTGGATGACAGAAAAGGGAAGGAGAAAGTCAGTGTGGGTCCTAATGGCATTGCAGGACCAATGCAGAACTCATCAGCGGCCAGTTACGCTCCCCCGGTCATTTGATGAGGGCCTGAGCCCTACTATTTCCACCCCCAGCCCTAGAAGGTTCCTGAAAGGCCCTCCTGCTTACATTTCTGGAGAGGACAGGGGCCGCTTGCTGGCCGGCTTGGTGCCGGAGCCGTCTTTACTGGTTTCTGAAAGGGACAAGGAACTACAGCTGAGCAAGAGAACAAAAGCAGGGAATACACACTCCCCACCCACCACCACCCTGCAACAGCATGAGCAGAGGCCTGCAAGCCACAGGCGTGGTGGGTCTGCGGGGGGGTGGCAGCGGGGATTGCTCCCAAGGTCCAGCAACCACTTGCGCACCACTGCCTGGGGCCAGAACAGGGTGCCACTCCCCGCTGATTGCCCCTGAACCCTGGATGCAGGTTCAGAAACCCTCTCAGCTCAGTCCCCACCTCTCACTGCCTCCCTGGCCCCAAGCTGAGCTCTCCCCTGAAACTGCCACCCTGCCCCTTCACCACTGGGCTCCACCTCAGGGGCCCTCCCTCCATCTTTTACCTCAGACACCTCAGGCAAGCATTCCCCGCACCCCCAGGCCAGGCTCCCAAGACACTCCATAGCGCCCTATGCTGTCACACCCCCAGACTCCTAAGTCCAACTTGGATCTGGGTTCCCCTGCCCCACTCAACAGCTGCCCTGGTGGGGAGGGTGGGATGTTCAGGACAAGGCAGGAGAGACAGCCTGTAGGAACGCAGCTCAGACGGAGATGACTCCTGCAGTCAGTCCCAGCCTCCTGTCACGCTAGGCTCCCCGCACCTTTCCTAGAAGCTGCCCAAGGAACCCCACAAATGACACTCACCTTGCAACCACCTCACTTGCGTGGCTGGGCCATAGCCCTTCTCGTTGCGGGCAGCAATGCGAAAGATGATGGCGGGCTTGGTAGTGTAGTCGATGTGGGCGTTGGAGAGGCTGGAGGACTGCACAAGGCAGGAGGGACTGGGCCCGCAGTATACCCGCATGAAGGCCAGCTGAGCCGGGGTGGAGCTCTTGGGCTCACCACCAGCCGGTGAGCTCTGGATGGCCAGGTACACTGAGTACTCGATGATCTTGCCGGAGGTCACAGAGGGTGGCTCCCAGGTGAGGTGAGCACCATCTGGACTCTAGAACCAAGGGGGCAGAAGATCAAGCCTTACTTTCTTTCTTCCTTGTGGCCAGTCTTTCCTGCCTGTATCCGGAACAACAGAGGGGGCGCTAAAAGCTTCTAGAACTGCCTGTGCATGCTTCAGTCAAGCCATTTTTCCCAGACACAATGGACATATTCTACATCAAAATTCAAAGAACTTCAAATAGATCTGCCCCAGAGTAGGAGAAATAAAATGAACTGGGACTCAGCCTTCCTATACCTACTCTTGTCACCTAATATGTGACTGGTCACTTAGCCTATTGGTCCCTCAGCTCCCCATCTGAAAAACAGAGCTAAAAACAGGACCCACATCTCCTTGAGATGTTGCCAGGGTTAGATAAAAGAACATGTTGAACAGCACAAGGTGTGGCACAGAGTGGACACTCAGCTGGCAGGTTACAGAGGAAGAAACTGAGGCTGAGGCCCTTGTCACCTTGGCAACTGGTGACAGAGCCAGGGTTCCTGATAATACCCAACAGGCAGCAGCCTCTGTTCACCAAAGGAAGGGTCCCTTTCCAAGTCAGCCCTACCTGGCCCTGTTCCTGCAGGCCTCCCCTCAGCTGAGGTCTGCTCTGCTCCAAGCAGGCGGGAGACCCACTGGGGACAGAAGGCCAGCCCACAGCAAGACTCACTTTGCTGATTTTAATGGCACAAGGAGCCCCTGGGAAACCAGGCAGACATGTCTTAAAGGCTGAGATCTCACTGAAGGGCCCCCGGCCACAGGCGTTGATCCCAGCAACACGGAACTTGTAGGCTGTGCCTGGCTGCAGTTCCTGCTTCTTCAGCTGGGTATAGTCGGGGACAGTGCCTGAGTCATCCTGGGGAAAGAGGACAGAAAAAGAACAGGAAAACAGAGAGAAAACAAAGTGGCATGAAGCCTGTTATCAAGAAGTCAGTTCTAAGGCCAGCACAGTTTTCCCCAGGAACGTCACAGGTCTGTGGTAACCATGAGGCAGAGGGAAAGAGGTCAGCAATGGCTGCCCCTTCATGACAAGGCTGACTGTGACCGCACGCTGCTGGGAAGGACCAAAAGCTCTCACTTCTGTTCTACTGCTTCAGGGGTTGGGGGCTCTGCCTGGCTGGCCTCAGGTTTCCCACCTTTCAAGTTGGCCCAAAGATGGAGTTTTTTTTGCCAGTGCCCACTCAGGGCAGCAGAGCCAAGATCCACCCATCCGAGGTCAGGTATCAGCTCCTGGAGACACTTACATCTGATGGGACAGCATCATCTGGTGGCAGGAAATAGTGTGTCACCATTACATTGGTGCCCTTAACGACCCCCACATCAAACCATTGGTTCTCCTTCTTCACAGGTACTTTGCTGGGTGGGGGTGGCAGGTCCGGCTTCTGGAAGACAGAGGAGGAGATGGGATGAGGCTCCCAGGGCCCCGAGGCAGTGTTGCCACCCACAATCCCAGGGCCCGTCACACCCGACTCACCATGCCTAGGGACTCGATGCCATTGGCCACTTCGGTCAGGGTCGCCGCAGCTTGCAGCTTCGCTGGGCTGGCTACCACGACCGGCTGGGGGGCCACAAATGTGTTGGATGGAGCCAGGCCTGGGAAAAAAGGAAGTTTCAACAGGAAAGGCTCCAGACACCTGACTCCCTTAGGGGCCTGGGCCTCCTGGGACCTGACCAGCCCCCATTCTCCCCTGCCAACCTCCCAGCCGCTCTTGCACCGATTCACCCTCAGCCGAGACACCTCTCCCTAGTCAACAGAGTTCCTTGGGGGCAGGGCCCTGCTTACTCTCTGTGGCTGTTGAGGGTAGCAGGGCCACAGTGCTGGGGACAGCACCAGCCAGCTCGTTGAGGCAGTTGCTCTCGATGGTCGGGTCATTGAGGCTGTCAGCAGGGGCCAGGGCCTCAGTGGGGAGGTGGTGGTGCTGCTGCTGGGCCTGGGCCTGGGCCTCCTGCAGCTGCTGCTGCTGCTGCACGAGGGCAGCCAACTCTTGCTGTGTCAGCACAATGGGGATAGTGGTGGCCTGGCCCTCCTGACCCTCGGCTGACAGGTGCCCCAGCTCCGCCTGTGTCACGGCTGCTGCTGCCTCGGAAGTGTCCATGGGCTCCCCAGTGCCTGCTCCATGGTTGAGAAAAACATTACTCAAAAAGGAGGCCGGTGTGCCTGTCCCAGCAGACAGAGATGAATGTCCCTGATGGAGGCCCTCAGAGCTGTCCCTGCAGACCTTGTTTCTCTGACCACTTTAATTCCTGCCACACCCCAATGCAGGTTAAGCCTTGGCTGAAGGGCCCAGGCTCCTACCAGGGTGCTAACCCCACCCCACCCCACCTGGGGCCCACTGTGCCTATCTTCCCTATTCATGTCTGACTCATGCCACCCTTGCAGGGAGTGACCCTCCTCAGGCTGGCTCTGTTGCCTGTCACCTTAGCCCTCTGTCTAGGGCTGCCACTTCTCCAAAGGGGCCTGCGTCACCCTCATGGATCCCAGCTGGCACCTACCCATGACAGCCTGTTGTGCAGCCTGGAGCACCGCCTGGATGGCCAGGGCCTGAGCTTCCTCTGTGGCTGCAGCCTGGGCAGCTGCTTCGGCGGCAGCAGTCACTGCCAGCTCCTCAGGGGTGAGCCCTGTTACCATGAGGGTGGTGGTGCCTGCCTGGGTCTCAGCCATCAGCTCCTGGGGAAGTGATAACTGGTCTACTTCAGACTGTGTGGGTGGAGGTGGCTGGACCACCACAGTGGCCACTACCGCTGAGCTGGCAGGCTCCTGGCCTGAAGATGGGTCCCCTGTGCTGCTCAGATCCACGGCGTCCGGGAGCTCAGGGGTCTGGGAGGCTGACAGGACCTCAGTGGACTCCCCCATCAGGGGTGTGGAGGCAGACTGCAGGAGTTGCCGTGGTGGCAGCTGTGGGCGAGGCCCTGGTGAGACCTGGAGTTCCTCTGGGGGCTGCAGGATGTCAACAGCAGAGAAGGGCATGTCAGAAGTTTCTGTGTTGGCTATAGTCACTGTTATCGTGGCCGGGATGGGGACTTCGGTAGTCAGAGCCCCGGGGGTAGTCTCAGTCATTGATGAGATCTTCTAAAAAGGGAGAGAAGCTCCCGTCAGAGGGGAGGGGAGGGAGGACAGACCAGGCAGTGGCACAGAGAAGCAAAACAGACTTCACCTTCCCCTGTAGGCCTGAGTTTTCATTCCTGATGGGCTAGCTAGACCCTGTGTTAAATGGGGAAGGGGACAGTAATTCATGGGGCAGCATGAGGGGTGGGGCTCTTGAGATCCCTGGTCAAGTTTAACCCATCCTCAGAGAGGCCTCCAGGGCTAGATGACCATCTTATCTTACAGGCTACAGTGAGGCACTGAGGCTGCCCTTTTATAATGTGGAAAAGGGACCTGGAGCAGCACCGTGCCTGGTGCAAGAGTGACATCTGGTGTGTGACTCTGGAACAGCACAGGCCAAAGACATGGCAGGCAGGAAGGAGGGAAAGGGGCCCTCTGGGCTCTTACCGGCACAGAGGGGCCAGGAACTGGTGTGGACTGCGTCACGGTGGTTACAGCCCGAGTCAGTGTTGAGGACACAGTTGTTGTGATCGCACTGGAGCTGGTGATGTTCACGCTGTCGCCCTGGGTGCTCTCCACCTCTCCCTGATCGCTGGCAGCTGGTGGGGGATCTGTAGGGGTGACAAACAGAAGGCTGGTCAGCAAGAGCCCTGAGGCATCCACTTGGCTTTACCACACCGCAAGGTTACGCTGTCCTCAAGGGGAGGGCCAGAGAGAACAGGACGGAATCTCTTAGAGACACCCCATGTGTGTCTGACATGGCCAGGAAAAGCCCAGCCCACTCTATTGGTAAACTAGGAGCCAAAGGATGTCAAGTCCGGACAGATCTTTCTGCCATCGTTTCAGCCCTCCAGCCCTGGGAGCCCATGACTGCCAGGCCAGCTGCCTTCACTCACCTTGGTTTGAGCTCATGTTGGAGGTGACGGTGGTGGCCGTGTGCGTGGTGCCTGTCTCATGGGTCTCACAGGGGGGGTTGGAGCACACCCTCTGTGTTGGGAAAGGAGCCAGCACCACGGTGCTAGCCTGGGGGGTGATGCTGGGCGGTGCTGCTGCATCCAAGTCAGACTCCAGGGTCCTGTGGGAGGGGGTGGTGTCGGGGAGCAGGGCACCCACGCTGACAGACATGGTAGTGCCAGTGGAAGTGGTCTGGTGTGTCTCACAAGGGTGGCCAGCAGGGGCCTGCTGCCCACCTTCAGGCTGGCCTATGGCTCCACTGGAGGTGGCAGTGGTGGCCGTGTGGGTGGTGCCTGTCTCATGGGTCTCACAGGGTGGGTTGGAGCACACCTGCTGGGCGCTGCCAGCATTGGAGGTAGTGGCAGTGTTGGTGGTGCCCGTCTCGTGGGTCTCGCATGGTGGGTTAGAGCAGACATGGGTCATGGTGGCTGCGGGGCACAGCAGCGCCTCCAGGGCTGTCACAGTCACGGCGGTGCTGGGCGGGCTGCTCTGGGGGCTCTCATACGTGAGCATAGGGACCCCTCGAGCTGTGTCAGGCTCCCCAGCACCCAGGCTGGGGCGGGCTGTGGTGGGGGTGTTGGCTGTTTGGGTGTGATGCATTTCCAGCTGGTGCCCCACAGGCACGTCCTTGCTGCCAGAGCCACTCGGCCCGACCTTGCTACTCAGAGAGGCCAACTGCATGAAAGTCGGGCTGTGGCCCCCAAGGAGTGGGCTGGCAGAGCATGGGGCCCCGGTGGCCATCACAGTCATCGTCGTGCTAGTTGCACTGGTCTGACAGGTTTGGCACTGGGACTTAGGACCCTGGGCTCCCTCCACTGCCCCGGTGGCCACATTGATCCGGACCACAGCGGGGTTGCTGGCCACACAGACCCGGCGGGCATCTCGCTGCTGGCTGGTGCCGACATTTGACATGGCCGTGGTGGCAGTGCTGGTGGTGCCTGTCTCATGGGTCTCGCAAGGTGGGTTTGAGCAGCTGTGCTGCCCAGCCATGTTGGAGGTGGCAGTGGTGGCAGTGTTGGTGGTGCCCGTCTCGTGGGTCTCGCAGGGCGGGTTTGAGCAGACTCGGACCACACTACCATTCTGCTGTCCCATGGTTGAGGTCACAAGAGAGGCAGCTGCCTCCTGCCTGTCACAGACGAACTGCACTTGCGTGGGCGGCGGGTGGCCCCCAAGGTTAGCCACAACAGTGGTGGTGGCTGTGTTGGTGGTGCCCGTCTCGTGGGTCTCACAGGGTGGGTTGGAGCACACCAGCGTCACGGTGCCAGGCTGCACATCACCCTGGCCTGAGTCGGCAATGGTGACTGTGGCTGTGGGCTGTTCCGTGGTAGGAGAGGCCAGGATAGACACAGGGAGGTCATGCACAGGCTGGGCCTCAACCCCACTGGGTGCTGTGATCAGAGTCACCTGGGTAGGCTGGGAGACAGGCTGGGGGGAGACACAAGACCAAAAGAGTTGGTGCTGCAATTTTCTGTCTGTCCCTCCCTGCACTGTCACCTGCACCAGTTGGACTACGGACTCTGCTCCTAAACACAGCCCTGGCAAACACAATACCCAATTGCTGTCAGTGCTGTCAAGACACTGACTTGCTCAGTGGCACCAGGAAAGAGGTGCCACTTTGCCTCAAAGGCAACTGGGACAGGGAAGGGGCAGTGAGGAGTGGGCAAAGGGAGGACGGAGCCCAGGCTGGAGTCAAGCCCTCCATCAGGGAACATACTCCCCCTACGACACACAAAGGCTAGCACCAGATACTTCACTGCATCCAGGAATTCAGCTTAAGAAAACGTATGAAGAGAAGAAAAACACCACATGCGTACGGAGATAAATTGCTAAATCCTCTATAAGAGGTCCTCAACCTTTTTGGCACCATTTACCAGTTTCATGGAAGACAATTTTTCCAAGGACGGGGGTGGGATGGGGACAGAGCTCAGGTGGTGATGCCAGCCATGGGAGCTGCTGGGAATACTAACCCTAGCCCACCACTCATCCCTGCTGTGCACCCCTAACCCCCGTTCCTAAGTTTCATGGAAGACAATTATTCCACAGATGAGGGCATGGGGTGGGGGGACGGTGGAGCTCTGCGGCCTGGTCCCTAACAGGCCACAGACCGGTACTCATCCAGGGCCGGGGGTTGGAGACCGCAGCTCTCTAACAGTACAAGAAAAAGGACCTGGTCTTCAAACACCAAACATGGCCAAGACATGATGTCTCACCACGAGAGACTATGAGCCAAGGACTACACCAATAGTAGGGAAAAATGTCTACAGACAACAGCAGAATGATGCCTGGAAGGAAAGCCCGGACACAGGGAGCACAATCCTCACGTGCTTTCACGTGGGGGTCACTGTCATGCAGCCGTGCCCTCGGGCCCCACCCTACCTGCATGGTAATGGTGGGAGTGGTGAGCCCGCCGGCCGCTGTCAGCGTGGTCTGTGCGGCTGACACGGTGATGGCAGTGGGGTTGATCACCTGGCTTGAGAGGGTGGCAATGGTGCCCAAGGTAGTGATGGGCGTGGCCAGGGAGGCGCTGGTGCCGTGGCCCCCAGCTCCAGCAAGGCTGGTGGAGACCGTGCCTGTGACTGTGCCTAGGGTTGTGACACCTAAAGGAAAGGAGGCAGAAGTGGAACAAGGCCTGCTGCTGCTACCTCCTTTCAGGCAGCTTTTCCTCCCCAGATGGGGTACTGGGCACTCCGGAGCCACTGGGAACAGAAAGCTCCGGAGACCACCTGCCGTCCTCCCCCAGCCACACTACACGGAAGCAGTCACAAGAAGATCATAGGGGTTGGAACCCAGTCACTGCTGAGGCCCTGGCCTACGGGCTACACACCTGTGGTGCCCTTCACAACCAGTGTGGTGACGGCTGGCTTGACGGCAGAGACAGTGACGGGGGTGACCAGGCGGACGCCCCCCATGGGCACGGTGCGGAGGATGGTGCCTGGCTGTCCAGGGGCCCCCTTCAGCACCACCTGGAACACCAGAGGAAAGTGCCGCCAACGTCACTCCCAGGCCGGTCAGGAGGACACATGTGGCCTGCCAAGGTGGACTGTACTCAACGCTGGGGAGAGAAGAGGGCCCGTTGCGCCTCACCTGGGTAACTCCTTGCTGCCCATGGCCAGTGGCAATTTTAGGGACAGCAGTGATGATTTTGGCAGGTGCTCCCGTTCCTGAAGTCATAACCTTGGTGGTGATGATGGTGATGGGGGACTTGATGCCAGGACTGCTGGTCACACCTAGATGGGGGAGAGTAGGGGCCCAGGGAAGATAGGCTCTGTGATGGCTTCCCATGTCTCCTGTGTCCCTCGGGCCCCCTTTGCAAGCACTTACCCCTGCTCTCTGCCCCTAGATTAAAATGAAGCTTTACCGATCATAGTCATAGCCCTGCCATCTCCCTACGAATCTTAAAACCAAACAAAAAGGGCAAGGAGAAGGTGAAGAGTAGGAGAAACCAAAAACCAGAGAGCAGTGCTCAGCCTCCACTGCCCCTGCTGGCTCTGACCCCAATAGTCACTCGCCAGCACCCATGCACAAGGGAGGCCCCTACCCGCCGCGCCCGCCTGGGTGATGATGGCCGACATAGGAATGGTCTTGATGATGGTGGTCGTGCCGGGCTTGGTGGTGCTAGGGGACACGCTGCTGATGCCCAGGATGGTGGGCTTGGCCCCTGCCCCGCTGGCTTGCGTGGTAGTGATGATGGTGGTGGGCTTGCCATCTGCTGAGGTCACCAGCTTCAGGATTGTCCCCGCTGGCAGAGGTCCTTTGGTCTGAAAGGGAGAAGCAGGTAGGTGAACTGGCATCATTGCTGGGAAGGAATTTTTGGTCTGGACATCGTAGGTGATGGGACTGGGGAGCCAATGTGCTCATGGGACCTTCTGTAGGCAGGAACACAAGTGTACTCCTTGGACTAGCACCCACTCTTGCTTATGCAGCAGTCTAGGGACCACTTCCAGCAGGGACCAAGAGCTCACCTGGATGATCTGAGTCACAGGACCTGTGGACGCCTGGCCTGTGACTGCTGAAGTCTGAACTGGTTTGGTCTGGACCACTGACATCACTTTGCCCAGATTGGAAATCTGAAAAGGAAACAATAGAACAAGGAGTGATCTAGAAACCAAATAAGGGCATGTCCTGGGCTGGGACTCTCTTGGAGCTGGTCCAGGGCAGTGAATACCACTGGCAGTTGCTATGGCCTTCCAGCTGTCATCAGCAGCCGGGTGGCACCCCTCACTCACCAGAGCACTGCCTCCTGGGACGGAGATGGGGCTCTTCACCAAGGTGATGGTCTTGGTGACCCCGCCCACCACCGTGGTCACCACCTGGGCTTGCTGGGCCACTGTCACAGTCCCCGACTTGTGCACCGTGATGATAGGGCGGGTAGATGTGTTGGTGGCAGAGGAGACAGATGTTCCCACCTGGGCAGCTGCAGTCTTCAGCATTCGGGTGGCCGGGTTGCTCACCTGGAGGGGGCAGACACCAGTGACAGGCAAGGCAGAGTGAGACAGGGCCACCACCTGGAACGTCCACAGCGGGCCCACAGCTCTGGCCTCGTCGCTTCCCCTTCTCCCCATCCCGAGCTGCAGAACAGCTTGTCCTTTAACAAGGCAAGGGAACAGAACGAACCACCAGGGGTCTAGCCCAAGGGTGCCATGCACCCAATGGCAACAGCTTATTCTACAGCCCACAGCAAGCACCAATTATGGACATATGGGTTGGTCCAAAGCCCAAAGGAGTGACCACTATTGTCCCATCGCAGTGACCAGAGCCCCTAGCTCCGAGGCTGCTGGCTCCAAAACAGGCCCAGAAGATGCTCACCATGACTGGCGAGGAGGCCACCTTCACAGTGGCCGGGAGGGTAGTAGTGCCAGGTGTCACAGCCACAGTCTTGACAATGGTGGTGCCCGCTGGGACACTCAGCACTGTGGGCGCCGAGGAAGGAGGGATCTTCTGGGTGGCGGCAGCCGCAGCTGCCAGCGCAGCCATCCCACTCATCTGCGGGCTGCTGCCAATCACCTGTAGCAGGTACAGGGCATGTGAGCCCCAGGGAGTACTACCCACCTCCCAGCGCTGAGGACCTGCTCCAGGAAGCCTCCATACTGCCACCATCTCTCAGCTTTTCCTACTTCAGACCCCGTTCTCCTGGCCCCACACATGGAGGGCTTCCCCCAAAGGGGCACAGCAACCCATGAGAGGAGTTGGCCAGGAGAGCTATATCTTTTTTAAATCCTAGAGAGCCAAACACAGCTCATTTCTCATGGGCCTGGGTCAAACCCAGCTGGCTGCATACTCCCCTCAGGCTTCAGAACAAGAAAGTCCACATTTAAAATGCCCTTAGGATTGGAGAGAAGGTTAGGGCCCTTGGAGGCAATAACTGATTCTTGCCGTGACCCTGCCAGAGATCTCACCATGCGCACTTTACAGATGGGAAGGCACAAGATGCACAGTACCAGAGCTGGGTAGGACTGGAAGCCCGCCAGTCCGCGTTCCACTTATTCCACTGGACCACCAGAAAGTCCCACCCCCACCCCACACCAGCCCAGCGACTGCTCCTCACCGTCCCCTGGGCACTCTGTGTTGGCACAACCATTCGCACACCAGCGGGCAGGGAGGTCACAGTGACAGGGGCTTTCCCAGCCTGGCTGGCGGGTCTCATGGTGACCAACGGGGCTCCTGTTGTAGCCTGAGGACCGGTCACTTTGAGAACAGCAGGGACACCTGATGAGAGAAGGGGTTGGCCATCAGCAAGCCACATTCCACAAAACAGTCCCCAGCCCCTTTGCCGAGTTCAGCACACAGACTTAAACTACTTTTGTAGAGCTGCTTGTGCTGTGAGTCTGGTTTTTCTCTGTGCCCTGAGTGATCACCTCCACAGACAGGGCTCAGCTTGCACCCTCCCCAGGGCACTGGGCAACGAGCCCGCCAGGCCTGCTGTCTGTTCAGCAGCAGTCCCCACTAGGCACCGAATTTCCCCAGAGGCCAGCCCCTACCTGCCAGTGCCCCGGTCCCCCAGTTTACCTTGAGTCCTGGCTGCTGTGGGCACGGAAATGGAGCTGCCGGGCACCGTCGGCAAGACCTGGATGGTGGTGGTAGTTGGGGGCGCGGCAGCAGCCTGGGGCAGGAGCGTGATGCCTACTTGGGTCAGCGGCTGCACAGCAGGTGCGGCTGCTGCCGGGGCAGGGCTCTTGGGAGGGTTGGCAGGCACAGACGGGACTGGATTGGGTGTGGGGGAGGTGGCAGTAGCAGCCGTGGCAGGAATGTCATATTTCTGGAGCTGCAGAAGGTAACTGTCGGCTGTCGCCACTGCCCCCCAGCTCACCTCCAGGGAGTTGGTGTTGGCTCGAACCAGCTGTACCCGGGCTGGGGGCGGTGGCTTTTCTGTTGAAGAACACAGCTGGTGAGAAGGGGAAGCTGAGGCTCCAGGCTGTAGCAGAGCTCAGCGGGACTGCACCTTACCTGTCTCCAGGTACCAGAGGTCCTTGCAGCAGACCTGGTTGTTCCAGGCCTTGCGGTAGCCGTCACGCCCACTCCAAATGTATAGGCGGGTGTTGATGGCTACTGCACAGTGGCCAGCTCGAGCCCGGGGAATGTTGTCCTCCAGCGTGTCCATGAGGATGGTCTCCCACGCCATGGTATCTAGAGGAGGGTGCACAGGGGAAGTCAGCAGGGAAGGCAGAGAAAACCCACCACCCCCAACTGCCCCCCGTTCTATTGCTGTCAGGGTGGGGAATTAAAACCAGAAAGCTGGCAGAGTACTAAAACAGAAACAGCAACAACAAAAAAAACCAAAAACCCAACTCTGTATGGCAAAAAACACCGTAAAAAATAAAATTATAAGCCACAAATGACAAACTAGGAAAACTATTTGAAATGTATAAACGTCTTCTTTTTGCATGTCAAATAGCACAACCACCCACAGAGAGCTGGGCAGAGGGGAACACAATTTATGGAAAAGGCAGTAGAAGGATCTTAAGAAAAAACACACTCTCACTCAAAATAAGAGAAATGTAAGTTTAAACCATACAGCGCCTGGCAGTTTAATTTCCGTGCCCACTGCAGCTGGGCTCACAGTGAGCTGGGGAAGGGGGTCTGGCCAGTGGGGAGTTTCAGCCACCTATCAGGCTTGGCAAAGAGCGGTCTGACTGCGTGGCAAGGGCCAGTTCCAGGAACTCAGGCACCGCCGGGGGTGTCTACGTTGGTACAGTCTCTGTGCAGGGTGGTTCTGCAACATCTGACAGCAGCTCTACTTCTAGGTTTGTACCCTTCTAATATGTTTGCACATGGATGGAAATGGTGCAAGGATACTCACAGAGCAGCATCTGTACGTGTCACAGCACCACAATAGCAATTCAAAAGAATGAAGCTGCTCGCTGCGCAGAGAGTGCAGTGATCTCCAAGACACATTGAAAAAGGTCAGGCACAGCACCTCGTGCAACAGGCTGCCGTCACTGTTTGCTTTTAAAGGGACCTATGGCTAATGCTCATCTATGTAGAAGACCCCCTGCAGGGTGGACAGAAACCACCCACGTGGCTGCCTGTGAGAACTGGGAGGGAGGCTCTGCACCGTATGCTTTTGGACATTTGACTGTCAGAGCACGTGTATGAAGAGCCTATTCGAAAACGTAAAGGGGAGCATCACTTCAGAGCACTCTGCCCACTGGATACTTCTAGCAGATTCTAGAGGGTGCCACAGGCCAGCTTCGCTCCCTGCACACCCCAACGCAGCTCTCAGGGCTGAGAAGGGTCAGCCTCCTGCAGGCTCCCGCAGGCCACTCCGAGCCCCAGGAGGCCATACCCAGGTTGAGACAAGCCAGCGTGTTGGTACACTTCCACTCCTTCTCATGTGTGGCCACTTTGACGTCATCCATGACGAGAGGCACCCAGCCACCAAACACGTACATTCTGAGAGGGGAGAGAAGAGTGGGAGAGGACTGTAGAGGAAGTGCTGACCTAGAGGCATCCCTCCTACCCAGTTCTAGAGCTGAGCCATATAGCTCTCCCCTAGGAGAGTCACCCAGATACACCGACACCTTCTGAGGCGGTCCTCTCCTACCTGGTGGCTCAGCCCTCACAAGAACTGTGTCACCTCTACTGTGAAAAAACCACCATTTGGCTCATCTAAAGCTCACCTTCGTCTCCCACCATTCCCAGATTCCCTTTAGGACCTTGGCACTCACAAAGACACCCAACTGCTTGCGTAGAGATCTAGAACAGTCTCCACCCTTGATGGGGTGGAACCTCATAGGCCCAGGAAGGATCTTGGGCTGGCCTTGCATGTGGCCCCCCCTCCACCCTGACTGTCTTCTCCTGGTCCTCCAGGGGCATAATAGAAAAACGGGGCTGCTGAATGCCAGCCCAGCAGAGGAGAGGAGTCCACAGGCCTTAAAGACTGTCATAACAAACCAACAAAGAACCCGGTGGGGGCTGGGCCAGGCTAGAGAGGACAAAGATGAGGGAATAGCAACTCACTTATTTCCTATGGTGGTTGCCGAATGGAGACTGCGAGGAAGAGGAGCCACCCCGCTGAGACTGGGCTTATTCCATGTCAGAGTCTCTGTGCAGAGAGATGGAGAGGAGAAAGGGTTACCCGCGCTGGATCAGACCTAGGACATTCCTCAGACTTAGGGAAGGCTCAAGAAGGCAGGTTCTGACCCAGTGTGATAATTCCATCCCTGGCCTCCTCACAACCCCTGGCAGACCCTCTGAATGTTGTCGTAGCCAGATGCCAATGTTTTCCAAGTGGTTTTGACCATCCTAGAGATAGTATTTCTTCAAATATGTACTCAGCACCTGCTCTGAGCCGGCACCGTTGTCGGAACAAGCTCACCCTTCAGCTGCGCCAGCTTTGCTCCCTGCTCTCCATGAATGCATCCATCCCTGCACCACCTCAGTCTACAGACGTTTCAGGAAACACTGTTGGAAATTTCTCCCACACTATATTGCTTCTCTTGAGTGTCAACTCTGATCTTTGGGTCGGCACAACCAACATCCACCCTCTCCTGTTGGAGAGCCCTCCAGAGACCTGTGGTTAGCAATCTTCCCCAACCACTCCTGATACAAGCACCTGGTTACCTGCCCATGTAGCCCCCAAGGGCCTAATGGTTTAACGACATCCAATTATACCGCAACAGTCAGACCAGACGCACTAGTCCTCGCACGGTCTGGCTGCTGATAAGTCGAGAGGGACTAATGCTACCCAAATCAAGATAATTCCACTCTAGAAAGGCCTCAATCTCTCCCTTTATTCTCCTATAAGCTAGCAGACCAACTCAGGCAACTGAGCCTCGCTCTTTCTTAAAAGCAATGCCACCACTGCAGGGAAAGGATAACAGCCTCAAACCTAGGGACAATCTAGGGTCCTACCCCCACTCCAGCATGACAAGAGACAAGAGCTAAGTGGGATGCTCCACTGCCCTACAAGCTCTACCTCACCACCCGACGAGGCCACTTGTGAGATCAGCTGACCAGCAGACCTCTGTCCACTGCTGCACTTACCAATGTCCAGGGTCCAGAGGTCCCCCAGCCTGCAGCCACTCATCCCTCCGTAGATCACCAGCTTGGATTTCTTGTTATCTTTTTCAGTGTAGACCACAGCAGTGTGACTCTCCCGGGGTGGGGGCAGGACCCCGTAAGTAATAGGGATGTCCCAGGCTACCACTCCGGAGCCTGGCCGCAATTCCAGGATATATAAGTCGTTCAGGTACCTGATGAAGAAAGACTAGTTATGGCCAGCCTCAACTCTACGAGCCAGAGGCTTCAGTGGCTAATAGCAAATAGTCAATTCCCTGGCATATAAAGGGCTAAGGCCATGTGATCTCCCAAGTTGTTCTTCTACCCTTGCTCCCAAGGAAAGGCTGCCAGATGCTCCCTAGGGTAAGTCCAACTGGAGCAGAGGGCTAGAGTGTATGAGGTTATGTGGTAGTCTCAAATTCACACCCAGTAGCAGCCCCTCTGGGCTGCCATGCACACACAAAGCTAGGCATATGATGGCCTCCATGGAGGCTTGGGACTGCCTCCAAACAGAAAGGCCATTGGCTACGGGCCTTGGAAAATACCCATCAGGAAACCTGTAGGCAGCAGAGGCTGAGAAGGAAAGCCACCAGTTCTAAACTAGGTCTGAGGAGCAGGGACCAGCCCAAGACAAAGTAAGCTTCTACCTCCTGGTCCAGCCGTCCTCCCACAAGGCCTGCTCAAGGTTAGAGATTTTGGAAAGCTCCTTAGAGGGTACCTAGTGCCAACCTCTCATTTTACAACCCAGTGTGGGAAGGCGATTTGGCTGCAGTGGGTTTAGTCAACACAGACCTCAGGATCCCACAGGCCCAACACATGCTTGAGCACAACCGCCCTGATTGAGTTTCTACAGAGAAAGGACGAAGCCTCACCTTGGAATGTTGTTCTTGGGGTCCTCGCTATCATTGGCCAGACCCCCAAACAGGTAGCATTTGTTGCCCACGAGGGAAAAGCTGTGCCCGAGCCGAGGACATGGAGGGGGCCCATTTTTGGGCGTCTTTGCTTTAAGTCTCTTCCACTCCCAGCGGCTTGCCTGTAAAGTCAAGACTTGGAGACTGAGCCCTGGGATGGTGAGGCCACTGCTGGGGGCCTGGGGCAGCTTGTGCTGTGGGGAGGAGACGGGCTGGGGTGAGGGGTGAGCCTTGCTGGAGCTATCTGGGCCCTGCCTTCTCCTCTGAGACTAGCCAAGTTCAGGGTGGCCCCTCCACCTCCTTGCTCAACCCAAGCCCCCAGGCCACTACCACGAGGAACGCTAGGAAAGGGTCGTGCAAGGCAAGGCAGCAGTGTGAGAACCCAGGGCTGTGGAGGAGGTGGCTCCTGAGGGCTCTCCACTCTGTTACCTGGAGCTCGTAGAGGTCATTGCTGTATTTTCCATACTCCACCATCCCACCAAACACCAGCAGCCGAGTCCCATCACACACGAAGCCATATGCTGCACACCCAGGAGGGATGTCCCCTCTCACAGCTGGGATGAACCACTGGTTGGTTGCTGGGGATGAAAAGGAAACAGAAGTCAGCATACCCCAGAGCTCCCAGAACCAGAGCCCCCATTCCTCCTATTCCCCAAATCCACTGGCTTTCAAACTTGGCCAGAGAGAGGGCCAAGCCAGCACCCCATCTCTACAGGAACTCCATCAGCCTGGACCTCTGCACATCAGCATCCAGCTCTGGCCACTCTATCCATGCCATTTTCCAAACCCCTCGAATTCAGACCACCACAAACAGCCTGTGACCACCCTGCTTCTCGTCAAGGTCATCTAAACAAGCAAGAAGTCACTGACCGAGATAATTCACCAGCGTCTGAGTATCTGGCCACTGACTTCCTTCCCCTACTGCTTGGGGGGTCATCAGAAATAAACTTCTATACCTAAAATACACTCTCTGTGGCTCAGGTTTCTCTCCATGTACCACAGAGGCATGATAGCCAAAGCCCATGGGGACAAGAACCAGTCTGTGCTTTGACCTCACAGGGCCTCCCTCATCTCTGCTGACTTCCCCAGGCCTTCTCTCGTCTCCTAGGTGATGGTTCCCAGGCTCTGTGGTAACACCAGCACCCCTCCCCCACCACTGCTGTGCCTACACTACTCCAGAACATTCGCGAGCCAGAGGTGGCAGCCTGGGCAGAGCTTCTGTGACAGAAGCTTCTCAAAAGCCTGTGGGGGTGAGGAGACCACCAAGAAATAGGGTGAAAGAGACTCCAGGCACCACCTGGTTTCCCTAAGACAGCAGGGCCCAGCCTTTAGCTGGGAGCAGGGAGCCTGTGTCCTCACTCCCCCCTCACTCCTGCTGTGCCAGGGCTTCCTGGAAAATCTCTTCCTCCTTTGAGAGGTCCCTGTGGTGAGGATACACCACACTCTCTCCCCAAAACCCCAGACTAGGGGCCAGATGCACATCTGACTCCATGCCGCTACGCTGGTTTTGGTCAGATCTGAGCGAACAGACTGCAGAAGGAGCTGAGGCTGGGTTGGGGCAGGCAGAGAAGGGGCAAGGGTCTCTCCATGTGACTGGAGAATCAAGAGTGTTCCTCCTGGGATATGATGGGGGTGGGGGGGTTGGGGGTCCCCATGTGGAGGGAACTTGGGAGGCTTCTATGGCCCAGTGCCAGTTGCTCACTGCTTCTCGCCCTGACTTTCCACACAGGGATGCTGTGATACAGTATGAAAAACATATTGAATTTGGTGACCAAAAGCACTGTGAGAGCACAGAAAAGGAAAAACATCTATTTTCTCCTTATTCAGGTGCTTCTGAGGAAAGGGGGCTAGCCATGGTCATTACATTGCCCCACATCCTGCATTGTCACCCCTAGGGCTCAACACACGACTCTGCCAAGGCTTGCCCTCAGCAAAAGCACAGCTGTCCAGTCACAGCTCCTCCGAGGGAAGAAGAATGCCACCTCTTGCCTGCCAGCACCCAGCTCTCCAGGTGCGTCCAAAATGGCTGTGGGTCTCTGCAGCTGTTCAGTTGAGTCACTGGGACGCCAGCACGCCTAGCACCGGAGCTCCTCTGCACACGCACGTGCCCAGGGCCAGGATCTCTGCCTCTCTCACTCCTAGTGCAAAAATCACCCAAGAGAAGCAGGAGCTTTCTGATGCTGAGGCAGATCAACCTTGCACAAACGATCCCTGGAAGGAGTCCACACAAGTTACCGTGGACCTTGGTGAACGCGGGGAAAGCAGAAAGAAACCTCTCTCAGTAGATAAAGGAACAGACCGCAGGAGGGGAAGTAACTTACCGGAGATTACAGAGTAAAACAGAGACAGAGAGACAAGAACCTTGTCACTGACTTGATGTGATTGATATGTGCCTGCCCAAAGGTCCCATGTACAGGCAGCCACCAGCCACCCTCACTCACCTGAGTACCCCCGTGGCCAAGGCACATAGCTATGGGGCCATCAGTCAGGATTTGGGACAAAGCTAAATGGCAAATGGGATCAGCCTGTGGCGTTCCCATCATGCTCTGATCACTGACCCAGCTGGCCAGGCTAGAAGTGACCTGTGGGCTCCCAATTACCAACCAGATCCTTCTATGGGACCCAAGAGGTGCTGACCTCATTCTAGAATACTCCAGGTAGGGCAGAGGCCCTCTCCACCCCATCAAGAGAAGTCTGCCAGGGAGTACAGTTCCCAGTATAGAGTCCCACCGCCCTCTGAGCCCCTGAAGGTACACAGCAAGTGAGCTCTTCTCCCCTTCCACTATCTTTCAAATCCACAGCTGTTCTCAGTCGCCCTCAATCATGGGGGGGTAGAGTGGGGGCATCTGTAACCCAATGCCTGGGCCTCTCATTCTGGATAGGCTCTGGCTTGTCACCACCCTCCAGGCTGGGAGGAGAGTTTGGGGAAAGGAGGCCATCCTTCTGCAGGACCCTGCGTGGGACAAACACCACTCTACTTTCCCCCTCCTCAGCAAGACTGAAATCCCAGCTGCTGTTCGTTTCACAGGCTCCCCCACCCCTTTTCATGCTGCCAGCTCCATTTGTAGTTGCTGCTGTCCCTTCACTCCCTAGAAACCAATGACCAGGCAGCAGGGCAGATGGGCAAGTTTGAGGAATTGCCTTCCTCTTTGTTCGATCTGTCACATCAGAGCATTTCCTGTGTAGCAGACACCATGCCCAGTGCTGGGAGGCACAGAAGAGATCACTCTCGTACTCATACTCCCCATCTGGTAGGAAGGCTGTGCATTCTCTCCCACGATGGGACAAACACCCCGGAAAAGCTCTGAACCAAGCCCAGCCCTTGGGAGCACAGAACAAGGGCGACTGGTGGGGAGGACAGGAGAGAAAAGGGCTTCTCAGAAAAGGTGACATTTTAGCCAGACCTTGAAGGGTGAACAGAATTTCCCAACAAATAAAACTAGCAGGGCCAATCAGGAAGTGACTGTAAGAGCCCAGTAAGAAACTAGGAGAACCTGGAATGGAGGGTAACAAATTTGATACCAACTTGACTTGGGACCAATTAGACACAGGGACAGAGGAAAAGGGAGGTGATTCAAAGGTGGTGGCCTGCAGCCTGTTAACCGAAGAAAGAGACAGACAGCGGGAACAGTCTCTGTGAAGGTCTGCACTCCTGCCCAATTCTGCCACCAGCTGGCAGGGTGACCCTGGACCTGTCACTTCCCCTCTTGGACCCCAATTTCCTCATCTGCAGAAACAAGGAAGTTCCACTAGATATTTTCTGAGGCTCTTTCCAGCTCTAACAGTCCATGGACATTAAAGAACCAATGAGGTAAAAATAGCCTTAAGCAAGCACCCCAATTCTGACA
Organism: Cheirogaleus major; assembly: GCA_963574435.1. Taxonomy (NCBI): domain Eukaryota; kingdom Metazoa; phylum Chordata; class Mammalia; order Primates; family Cheirogaleidae; genus Cheirogaleus; species Cheirogaleus major. The sequence continues at coordinate 15,258 of CAUYPO010082011.1, read as the reverse complement.
GCACTCTGAATTCTTTGGCTTACCAGGTGGAAATAAAATTCCCTGGGGACAAGGTCAGTAGCTACCCTATGACCTCCCAAAGGCCAATGAAGTGTCCCACAGCCACCGTGACAACTGCTGCTGAAGGACACGCACTTGCTTCCTCTCTCACATTCACATACACACCCTTCAAGTGCACACACTCCCCCCACCTTTCACCCCGATGCAGAGCTAACCAAGACAGTGAGGAACACACACACCCCTGAAGCTTTCTTATCCTTAGCGACAGGGAATGCTTCCAGATCAAATCTGTCTCCAAAGGAGCAAGTCTTTTTGAGGACTGATCCCACAGAAGGAAAAGTACAGAGGCAGAGGTATGCAGAGAATATGCTCTGACCTCATTTAAAACAAAACAAAAGGAAACAAAACACAGGTAAGCTGCAGAGGCAGCTGCTGGGCTGGCCACCACTGCTGGAGAGGGGCTGGAGTCTAGTGGGCAGCTGCCAAAGGCAAAGTAACAGATAAGAAGCGCATAAGGAGTAGGGAGCTGGATCACCCAAGGAACTGATTATGAGTCTTCAAAATGCTACTCTGCAGGATCCCAGGACGTTGTCTCAAGCAGCCCTTTGGAAGGCTGGCTACCCTCTTATACACAACCTGTCTTTGCAGACTAGTAATTCATTAATGCCAAAGTGGTCAATTCATTTTAATAAACTAATAAATATGCAAAGGCCCCAGGAAGCCAAGGCAGTGGACTTTGGAGCTGATAGTAATCAGGCCCCTGCCCTACTTTCTAAAATTGCATTTCCCTGCCAGGGAGCCTGCTCCAGGCCTTACGGGAAGACAAAGTCAGTCCAAGGAACTGAGATGGCGCTGCTCACGGCATGACATCACTAAAAACAGTCTTACCACTTGATAAGCTGTATCCCTTCCCTTCGGCCTCAGCTAATTGGGCTAATTCCTGCCACTGCAGCTGCCTCGGAGCACCACCAACCACCCCCAGGAGGGACTGAGAAAGGCCCTGCTCCCCTGAGGTTAACAGGTGCTGACAGACCCGGAATGAAAAAGCTCACCAGCCTTTCAAAAGTCAACTTGGTAGGGGCAATAACCTACAACGTGTAGGGAGGCCTGCACTCTCTGCCTTGCAGGGTAGGGAGGGGAGCTCCAACCAAGAACCCAGCTCCAATCTCCCACTCCTCAAACCAACTTTCTCCCTCCAGGCAGCTCCACTAACTTCCCACCCCCAGAGTGACAGGCCACTGGGGGCAACATGAAGCCCACCTACTGAGGGCTTGTCTTCAGGGGTGAGGACGTGTCCAGGATCAGCAGATGGACACAGAGTGAAAGGGGTTTGTGAACTGTGATGACAAGGGGGAAGGTGCTGGAAGACGGGCCTCCCTGCTGAGAAGGAGCTTTCTAAAGCCCAAGGTCCAGCGCAGGGGTTTCTCCTGCACACAACAAGCTACCGTGTCTGGGACAGAACTCCCACAGACCCTTCCTTCAGGGCCAGCCAACAGGTTATTCAGGAGCTGATCTCGTGCTAGGCATACAAAACGGCCGAGTGGCTACCACAGGGGAAGGATGCAACAAAGCTGCCACGGAAAGCAGCAGGCTTTCTGCCCTAGAGACCGAGCAAGGCCACCAGGCAAGGGTCGACAGTATGTGGCTCCCATGAGGGAGAAGCACAGGAAGCCAGCCAGGCAGCACATCAGTGATACCTGGAGACAGGGAGAGGTTCCTCCTTCCTCCCAACTACCAAGGAGGAGGCAGAACGGGTGGGATTACCCCCTTGATCTCACAGAATAGGTGAGATACAGGACTACCCAGCCTGCTGAGAGATAAATGGAATTCATCCTGCAAACCAGAAGGCACCAGATTAGGAAAAGAGATGATTTGAAAAGATACAATGCAGAAGTAAATGCCTAAGGGGGAGGCAGACTGCTGCCCATCCTACAGGTCCCCAAGGCTCCAGCACAACCCAGGTCGGATTAGGACATTAAACGGTGCCCCTTAAGAGCCCGTTCCTCCCTTTTTCTAGAGTCAGAGGGCTAATCTATAATCTAGAAATTGTCATTTCCCCAGAATGGGCACTAGAGATGAGAAAGAGCTGAGCAGGCGCAGAAGGGAGGGAGGACTCTGCGCCAAGGGAAGACATCCACCCGCCCCAGCCTGCCAGGTAACGATGTATGTCTGAAGTCACCACCACTGGCAACAGCCCCCTCACCCTCACCACTTGGACTAGAGGGTTTTTCTCAACTAAGGAAAAGCAACCCTCGGACACAGGAGAGTCAAAGGCTTTAAGAACCAGGAGATGATCAGGGAAAAGCAGATCGGTGGGGGGGGGGGGTGCGGAGGGCTAAGGAGACCGGAGGGAGGGAGGAAGGGATGGGAGAAGGGGAGAGGAGAGAGAAGGGAGGGGGAAGGAGGAGGGAGTAAGAAGAGGGGAAGGAAGGAGGGAGGAGGGGGAAGAGGGGGAGGGAGAGAAGAGAGGGAGGGAGGAGATGAAGGGAGGGAAAAATCTGAGGACCCAGCGGGCTTTGCACTCACCCGTGTTGTACACGTGCAGTTCGTCCACTATTCCCTCGTTGCCACCACCAAACACCACGATGAGCTCCTTGATGGCCACAGCGCGGTGGCCGTGGCGGGGCCGGGGCACCGGACCCGACCAGCCCACCACTCGCTTCCAGCGGGGTTGCAAGAGCACCGCTGGCGAGTTGGCGGGCGACACAGCCGAAGCCATAGTTCCGGGAAAGGGTGCGGTGGGAAGAAGTCAACAAGCGGGAAGGGAGCCCCTGAATTCCTTTCACACACACCCCCTTTCGTCTAAGGCAGCTCTCACGGAGAAGCGGTTCCTCACACACCGATGAACGACTCCATGGAGGCCGCCATCTTAACTACACTCCTTCCCTTCGGCTCTTCCCCTTCTTCTTGCTCACCCCGTCTCCTCAAGAGCCTCCCGAAACGGTCCAGCGCCTAGGCTCAAGAAACTGGAGGCCGCCGAGTCCCCTTGCCCTGACTACTTGCCCGGGCACTCCCGTTTACAAGCTCGGGCGGGAGGCCCTGGGAGCCGCCATCTTGAGGCGCCTCTCTCTCCTCCCTTCCTCAGTCGTAGCCCTCCCCCGCCGGAAATGGCGGAGCCCCGGCCCGGTTCCCACACCCCCAAGTCCCCAGCACTGGCCGGCTTCCGGGGCGGGTGGAAAGGAGCCACAAGCGCCGCGGTCGTCCCAGTCCCGCCGGCGCTCAGACCACAATTGTGGGAGCCGCCATCTTGAGACCGTCCCGCTTCCCCGCCCAGCGCTTAGTGCAGCTGCCGCTCCCGAAACAGACTCGACGCTCCTAAGGAATACAAACGCGCCGGAGGCCGGTGGAACCAGCTCGAATTCTCGGGGGCTGCTTGGGGTCTCGCGCCGTACGGCTCGTGAGGTCTCGCACCTCTCCCCTTAGTCCGCCTCTGCTGCTCAGGCTGCGCCTGTCGCCCTGGGAGCCGCCATCTTGAGACTAGCTTTCCCTTCCCCCCTATTCTCTTACTCCTGGGTCAGTTCTTCCACTGCAAACCAAACGCAAGGCAGTGTCCGATCCTCACTTCCCTTCTTATGACTCCTTCCCACAGGAGCCGCTCCAAATAGCCAGAGTTAGGCCTCGAAGTGGCAACTGTACGGCAGAAGGAGCGGTAACGGCAGGGTGCTCATGCCTCCTCCCTGGGAGCCGCCATCTTGAGTGAAGAAGTAACAACTAAACATGGCGGCGGCGGTCGGGCGAGGGGGCGGAGCCCATCGACGTCACTGCTTACTCCCCCGCCCTCGCACCGCTTCGCCTCTGGGCCCAAGCCTCTTAAAGGACCCCGCGCAGCCTCGCGGCGGGGATGGAGGCCGGTGCCATTGCGCGCTGGGCTAGAGCTCAAGCCCCGCTCAGGTGCGGCGCAGGCACGCCCCGCCCCACAGCCCCCCGACGAGTGCGCCTGCACGCCTCCGCCCTGGGAGCCGCCATCTTGCCACTTCCCCTCGCCCTGCCGTCTGCGGGCGTCAAGAGACTTTCAGCACAAAACAAAGATGGCGGCGGCATCTAGGGAATGCCCGGATGAGAATGCGAACCCATTAGACGCGCTCGGCCCCGCCCCCCCTTGGGAACTGTCTCCCGGGTCGCTAAAGAGACACACGCCCAAGGAGTTGCCTTAAACCAGAAGTGGGGACAGGGGCACGGGTTGCTAAGGATGGCGGAGAGGAAACACTGCAGTCGCGCCTACGGCTGGGAAGCGAGGGTTTTCCCGCCCCTCATGCCCAGAAGCAGGGGGGAGCCGGAGGCGGGGCGAGAGTAGATGATGACGCGGCTGAGCGCACGCGGGGGCGGAGCCGCCGCCCGCTCCCAGGCCCGCTGGACCCGCCCCCAGGAGCCCCCGCCCGCGTCCCAGCAAAATGAGCCGGGTCGCCCCAGCCGGCCCTCCGCCCGCGGCCGGCCCTCCGCGCCTCGTGGGCAGCAGGGCGCACAGCCACGCCGGCGGCTCCCGAAGCAAGTGGGCAAGCGCTAGAGAGACTCGCGTCACCTCGCGTCACCCCGCCCCGCCCGCTTCCCAGGGCCCGCGCCCCGCCCTGCGCGCAGGCGCACGACCGCTTCTCGGGTCCGCCCTTTTTCGAGATTTGAATTTCCCCCTGCAAAGCGAGAGAGGCAAAATACCCGTATGGTGATCGCTGGCCTTTTCGCGCCAATACTGTAAGTTCTAACATCAACCTTGACAGGTGGGTACTGGCATCGCCTCCAGGTCCCAGATTCTCCAGGAGGCCGCTTGGGCGCTGGCGTCATCCCCACAGACACAGGCAGGCTGTAGCGCAGGGATCCCAAGCTGGTGTCCGGGAGCTTGGAGTGAGAACAGATGATATTTCTCCACTTTAGCTCATCTTTATTTCATATTTATTTTCACTGACCTCTGGCCGGAATTTGGCTTTTCCCAAAATTACAAATGTAGGTAGCAGAGCACAGAGTGTTAGCAGTAGCTGTGACTTTGTCAGCAGTGGAAATGGACAGATCATTTCACATCTCATAGCTTTTGTTGTAAATGTCTAGAAGTTAAATTAATCAAATTACAAGATCTACTGGCAAGCTAAATAATTACTTTGAAGTTACTGTAGTTATTCATCCTGCTGGTAGATCTTGTAATTTAATGTGTTAGTAAAGAAGCACATATGTTATCACTCAATTGCCAAATGAAAAAGAAAAGATAAATGAACAAAATATAAAAATAATAAACTAAATTAAAAAAGAAGCACATGTTACCATATCATACATTTTCAAGAATATTTTAAGACCATCTTTGAACATATTAAATTTATTTTATAATCTCTGTGTTTTATTTTTTTATTTTTTATTTATTTATTTATTTTGAGTCAGAGTCTCATTCTGTTGCCCGGACTAGAGTGCCATGGCATCAGCCTAGCTCACAGCAACCTCAAACTCCTGGGCTCAAGCGATCCTTCTGCCTCAGCCTCCCGAGTAGCCGGGACTACAGGTATGCACCACCACGCCCAGCTAATTTTTTCTATATATTTTAGATGGCCAATTAATTTATTTCTATTGTTAGTAGAGACGGGGTCTCGCTCTTGCTCAGGCTGGTTTTGAACTCCTGACCTTGAGCAATCCACCCACCTTGGCCTCCCAGAGTGCTAGGATTACAGGCGTGAGCCACCACGCCCGGCCTGTGTGTTTTATTTTATGCAGTTGGAAGTATTCATTTGAGAAAAGCCAAAGAGGCCTGTGGCACACCCAAAGGAGAAGAGCCCCTACTTGTGTTGCTGTAGCACCAACCACCCTATGTGACCTTGGCCAGTCACCTTACCTCTCTGGCCCTCCCCTATAAAATAAGAAAGCTGAGCAGCGGGTCCAAAGACCTTAACTGAAGTCAACGTTTCTCTCCCACAAATTCAGGAACCACTGTGGTTGCTCTGGGTGGGCCAGGTTGACCTTGCATGCTAGGGGTGTCCCCAGTTATGTTCCTTTACCTGCAGAAAGACAGGAAGGAAGGTCATGGGGAGCACAACAAGTGGTTGTCATAAATGCTACAGGCCAAAGAGGCCACCACTCTTCCTTCACCTGGAGGTGACAGTGGCTTCTGATTAAAAGCATACAGCCCCAGGAATCAGGAGAATCTAAGGAACACAGGAACACATACATATGTAGAAAGCCCGTGAACCAGGAGATTGTCTGACTGTGCAGGACTTCCCTAAAAGACCCCAGACCCAAGGTCCAGGCACAAGGGGCAGCTGTGAAAAGCTTTGAGTGTCACATAATAAGAGTCATGGCAATTTGTGGGTGAGGAGGAGCCGGGCCATAAAGTAAGCAGCCTGGTTTTCCTCAGGGACTTGGACAGGTGATTTGAGTACACATCACATTCAGCTTGTGCTCTGGCTCAGGTGGACTCTGCCTCTGCAGCAGGAAAGAAGAGTCACTTTCCACACCCTTTCTGGATTTCTTCCTCTATCAAGTTGACAGTTTTTGACTCTTGTCCCCAGCTCTCCACCCTGCTTGCTGGTAGACAGAAGGGTCAGGCTAGCACGGGTGGCATGGGGCCCCAGATGCGTGCAGGGAAAAGCCCATAGATACCAGGTGGGGCTTTGGCTGCTCTCCTAGCTGGAGTCAGGAGCTAAATAGGGAAGTGCCTGAGAGGAAATGACAGCCAAGCTCAGGGTATAAGCAGGCCAGGGGCAGTGTCCAGGCACAGAGAGCACAGGGCCTCCAGGACTACAGAGCCTTGTTCTGGCTGGAGGACAGAGCTGGGTCTTGGAAGCTCACAGGGATATGTGAGGGTGGCACTTAAAGTCTGGCCAAGAGGTTGGGACGTGATCATGCACAGAGTGGGAGCCAGTCACTGAAGGGTGATCCCATCCAGGTATACGTGAGGAAGACGCTGGGGCTGCTGTGTGCGGACCATGTTAGCAGCAGCCAACCTGCAGGTGGGAGCACCGGGGCAGGGTGCCCCTGCCTTCCCCAGACCTGGAAGCTCCTTAGACTGGGAGGACAGGACAGGAGGAGTCCAGGGTGCCTCACGCTGAGGTGGGAGGCTCCTGTGGAGCAAAGAGATGCAGAGTCGGAGCGAGGACTTCAGTTCCCTCATGGCAACACGGAGCTTGAGAGGGCAGCGGGACATCGACATGCTGGGCCTGGTGGTCCTCCTTAGTGACGGACCACCAAAGCAGGACCTGCAAAGCAAAAGAGCTCCGCTCAAGGCCCAGCAGCCCCCTCCCAAGAGGATACGGGCGGACCCCTAGGACCTGTCTGAGAAGCGACATAGCAAATAGCACTGGGGAAAGAGTAAGGACAGAGCACAAAGGGGCTGGCTCTGTGCTCTGGTATAATTTAGTTGAACTTCAGCAGGGCTTCACTGGGCCCTGGAGGAAGAGCAGAGTCAGACCCACCCTTTTAGGGCCTAAATTGCAGGGAGGGAGATGGGCGTTGTGCTTGTCCGATGAGTAGTCTGCAAATATTCTCTCCCATTCAGCAGATGTCTTCCCTCTGCTGATCATGTCCTTTGCTCTGCAGAAGCTTTTCAATTGAATGGACTACCATTTGTCTATGTTTGTTTCTGTTGCCTGCGCTTCTGAGGTCTTAGCCATAAAATCTTTGCATAGACCAATGTCCGAAAGCGTTTCCCCTGTGTCTTCTAGTAGTGTTACAGTTTCAGGTCTCATGGTTAAGTCTTTAATATTTGAGTTGATCTTTGTAGATGGTGAGAGACAGTGATCTAGGTTCATTCTTCTGCTTGTGGATATCCAGTTTTCCCAGCACCATTTATTGAAGAGACCTTCCTTTCTTCATTTTAAGCTCTTGGCACCTTTGTATTATTTACAATAGCTAAGATATGAAGTCAACCTAAGTTTCCATCCACAGACAAATGGACAAAGAATGTGTCTGTTCACGATGGAATACTCTTTAGCCATAAAAAAGCAGGTCCTGCCATTCACAGAGACACAGATAAGCCTGGAGGACATTATGTTAAAATAAGTCAGCCACACAAAGACAAATATTGCATGCTCTCTTCACGTGGGAGCTAAAACAAATGCGCTCATGGAAGTAGAGAGTAGAACTGTAGGGATTAGAAACTGGGAGGGATAGGGAGCAGGGGAGGATGGGAAGAGATTGGTTAGTGGATACGAAATTGCCGCCACATAGGAGGAATGAGTTCTGCTGTCTGCAGCACTGTTGGCTGAATATGGTTATATAGAATTTATTGAATATTTTCTTTTGTAAAAAGTTCTTTTACAGGCTGGGCACCATGGCGCATGCCTGTAATCCTAGCACTCTGGGAGGCCAAAGCAGGAGGATTGCTTGAGGTCAGGAGTTCAAGGCCAGCCTGAACAAGAGCAAGACCCTGCCTCTACTAAAAGCAAGAAAATTAGCTGGGCGTGGTAGTGGTGCCTGTAGTCCCAGCTACTCAGGAGGCTGAGGCAGGAGGATCACTTGAGCCCAGGAATTTAAGGTTGCCGTGAGCTAGGCTGATGCCACGGCACTCTAGCCCGGGCAACAGAGTAAGACTCTGTCTCAAAAAAAAAAAAAAAAATTTTTTTTTACAATACTTTGAGTTGCTGCTTTATATTACAAATTTTCGAAAAGCTAAAAGAGAGAATTTTTTATGTTTACAACACAAAGAAATGATAAACATTTGAGGTGATGGTTATGCCAGTTACCCTGATTTGGTCATTGTACATTATATACACATATTGAAATACCACTCTGTGTCCCATTAACAATACAGTAAAATAAACAGTGCTAAGTGGTCTACATACACAAATGCTTTTTGACTTACAATGAGATGAAGTGATGTCAGGATAAGCCCATCGGCCGGGCGCGGTGGCTCACACCTGTAATCCCAGCACTCTGGGAGGCCAAAGCGGGAGGATCGCTCAAGGTCAGGAGTTCGAAACCAGCCTGAGCAAGAGTGAGACCCCGTCTCTACTAAAAATAGAAAGAAATTAATTGGCCAACTAAAAATATACAGAAAAGATTAGCCAGGCATGGTGGCACATGCCTGTAGTCCCAGCTACTCGAGAGGCTAAAGCAGAAGGATTGCTTGAGCCCAGGAGTTTGAGGTTGCTGTGAGCTAGGCTGACGCCATGGCACTCTAGCCCGGGCAACAGAGTGAGACTCTGTCTCAAAAAAAAAAAAAAGGATAAGCCCATCATAAGTTGAGATATCTATTATAAGCTGACTTTCTACCTGAGTTTATCTGGATGTAACCCTTTGTAAGTCAAGAAGCGTACTGAACAGGTATTGCTTTCACACCATAAATCATAAGTTGGGGACCATCTGTATAAGAACCCATTTAAGGCCAGGCATGGTAGCTCACACCTGTAATCCTAGCACTCTGAGAGGCTGTGGCAGGAGGATCAATTGAGGTCAGGAGTTTGAGACCAGCCTCAGCAAGAGCAAGACTTTCTTTCTCTACTAAAAATAGAAAGAAATTAGCTGGGCAACTAAAAATAGAAAAAATTACCCAGACGTGGTGGTGCACGCCTATAGTCCTAGCTACTCAGGAGGCTGAGGCAGGAGGATTGCTCAAGCCCAGGAGTTTGAGGTTGCTGTGAGCTAGGCTGACGCCACAGCACTCTAGCCCAGGTGACAGAGCAAGACTCTGTCTAAAAAAAAAAAAAAAAGAAAAGAAGAACCCATTTAATCCACAGGACAACCCTGGTAGCATCCCCATTTTACAGATGAGCAAACCAAGGCCCAGAATGGTTAAGGCCCAAGGTCTCATGATTAGTAAGTGGGATAGCTGAGGTTTGGAACTGAAGCAGTATGGCATCAGACTACAGGGAACTTGAGGCCCACTACTCTCTCTCCCTGACACCTGCCCACCCTCTTGGCTGTGAGTCCTTTTCAGAGCATTGAACCTCTTCTCCCTGTGATATTCATACATTTCTCAGCTACTAGGCTAACTCACTCCACAGCCAGCCCCAGAGCAGTTGGCAGTCGGGTAAATTGTGTCTTTAGTTCTGTCACTACAGGAAACGGAAGGTTTTAGCATGGGGCTGAGGAAAGAAGGTGACTTGGGGCTCAGCACGTCGTAGGAAGAGGGATGAGGCAGGGTGATCCTTGTCCCCCTCTAGCTCTGCACCATCCCTTGTCCTAGAGCCAGAACTCGGACCACATCTAATGGTCTCTAGTTCAACTGGGTATTTGGTTAAAAGAGCTTCGGGGCTGGCCTGGAAAGTTCCACGTTCTGAGTTGGAACAACAGACCTAGGAAAGGTTTAAGTCTCTAAATGCAGTGGCTTTAAGGGAACTAGGACAATGAGCAGGATTTTTATTGTACACAGATGAAAGAAGAGCAGCATAGGTGCCAGGAGAGAGAGGGAGTAGAGAATTCCAGAGGCTTCTAGAGGCCATGAGTAAGAAGGTGAACATACTGTGGGTATCATTTGACTTTTATTTGTTTTGTCTGATGAAAACCGTTGGTGGATCCCGAAGCTCAAAGTCGGGAAGATGGAGGCTCTTTTTTGGATGTTTGTTTTCTAACCACACTCTTTTTGTAACCACAAAGGAAAAAGGCAGAACGGTCCTCCACTCGTGCCAGCCAATCAGCAGGGCCCCTGCCTTCCTCTGGGGCAAGGTTGCAGCATCTACGTGGGAAATAACTGGACATCGTCCTGCTGGCTCAGCTGGGAAGCCAAGGAGTGTTTTTCAAAAGCTGTTTATCTGAATTCTGAAATCACAGCGGCTGCTGGCTGCTGCGCTTTTAAACTCTCTGCCCCAGGTCACACTGAGGGTTCCAGATGAAGCCAGAGTCGGGGCAGGCCCTCTTTCATGTGGCTGTGGCAGGCTGCCTCTGTGCTGCCACCGTCTACACAGGCATTTTCGAGGGCATCTTTGTCCGAGTGGGCTATGAGCACTATGCAGAAGTGCCCATGGCTGGCCTCCCAGCCTTTCTGGCCATGCCCTTCAACTTGCTTGTGAACTTGGGCTATGTGCTCCTGGGTGTGTACTGGCTGCGGAGGAAAAGCAGCGCCCCAGGGTGCCCAGTGGAGATGGGGAGGGCCAGCTACCTGGAAGCTGTCTTCGCGGGCATGGCGCTGCTCTACAGTCCCGTGCAGTGGCTGCGCATCTGGACCCAGACGCACCCCGCCGTGGTGCTCGACCAGTGGCTCACTTTGCCCATCTTTGCGTGGCCACTGGCCTGGTGCTTCTACCTAGACAGGGGCTGGAAGCCTTGGTTGTTCCTGTCCATTGAGTGCCTCTCCCTGGCCAGTTATGGCCTTGCACTACTGCACCCCCGCAGGTTCGAGGCCATGCTGGGTGTTCACGTGGTGGCCACAGTGGGGCAGACCCTGCGTGCCCAGCAGCGGTATGGCAGCACCTCCTCGGCCACCTACCTAGCTCTAGGAGTGTTCTCCTGCCTGGGCTTCATGGTCCTCAAGCTGTGTGACCATCAGCTCACACGGTAGAATCTCTTTCAGTACCTCACAGGCCACTTCTGGTCCAAGGTCTGTGATGTACTCCAGTTCCACTTTGCGTTTTTGTTTCTGACAAATTTAAGCACTTGCCAAAGACTCCATCCTGAGGGGAAGACACATTAAAGTGTAGAAAGAAGCTATTAATACTTAAAATGACCCCCCCGCCATTGAAATGGACTGTCAGATGACAGTCTGCTACCAGTGCTGGTATCCTGGGTGTGATGATATATGATGATTACACCAAAGACTGTCCTTCCTTTAGAAGTTACAAGCTTCAGTACTCAGGTGTGAAGTGTGATGACTTCTACAGCTTACTTTCAAAGACATAAAGCAAAGATCTAGGTGCAGGAGGTGTACATGTCCCTCATACTATTCTCGCAACTTTTCTGTGTTTTGAAATGTTTTGAAATAAAGCATCAGGGAATGGTGGAAATAACCCCAAGAAATCCGTCATGCTTGTAGTTAGAGAGAGCAAGGGTGTCTGTAGTGTCTTTGGGTTGTCAGTCATATGTGTGGTCTGGCAACAGCTAGGCAAGCCATCCATTGGGGCTACCCCTGAGTGTCCCCAGAGGTGACTTGATTCAGGGAGACTGAGTCACACTAAACACATGCCCAGCAGACTAATGGGGAAATCACTTAACTCCCCACAACACCTGTGACTGCCAAGCTGCTTTGGTGTTCGTGTTAGCTATAGGCAGGTCACATGAAAGACACATCACCTCAAATGCTTTGTGGAACAAGGTAGGGTGTGTCTAGATGGAGAAACACACACAAATGTCAAAAGTTGAATTCTCAGCTGAAAGCTGCTTGGTGGCTCTACACTCAAAGCCAAGGTGTGGCTTAGATGTCCTTCGTGGCTAGGGTTACCGAAGGGTCATTGGAGAGACCCAGGTCCTTTTGGGTCATGATCGCCTGGTGGCGTCTTAGAGCAGGGACCTAGAGTCGACATCTTTAAACCCTCCAGTGTGCTAATGCAGATGATACTTTTGGAGTCCTTGAGCCAGGGGTCTGACCCACTGGTTTGTGGGTCAGGATACTGGGTCATCCCTTGGCTGATGCCAGGGCTAAGGAGGCACTGAGGGCTGGGTGCAGTGGCTCACGCCTATAATCCTAGCACTCTGGGAGGCCAAGGCAGGAGGATCACTCAAGGTCAGGAGTTCGAAACCAGCCTGACCAAGAGCGAGACCCCGTCTGTACCAAAAATAGAACAAATTAGCTGGGCATGGTGGTGCATGCCTGTAGTCCCAGCTACCTGGGAGGCTGAGGCAGAAGGATTGCTTGAGCCCAGGGATTTGAAGTTGCTGTGAGCTAGGCTGACACCATGGCACTCTAGCCGGGGGAACAAAGTGAGACTCTGTCTAAAAAAAAAAAAAAAAAAAAAAAAAGGCACTGAGGATTCTGCACTTGGACTGCCCTCTCCAGAGCCCCGGAGGCCTCTCCCCTCTGTGCACTCTTTCCTCCTGCTTTTCGATGTGTTATTTACAGGCCAGTGTCACCACCTTTCATCTGAAAAGCATCAGGCCTGTGAAGGGGACTTCGGAAGAAAGCTGATGTCCACCACTCATTTCAGCTGGGGTGAGTGCCGGACTCCAGCAGTCTTGTCCCTGTAGCCTCAAATACTGAGTAGAATCTTCTGGTTTAGGCTTTTCTTATTCACTGGTACAGAGTTTGGGCCCATCTGAGTGGCCATCCCCAAATTAAATGGATAAGTGATCAGCTACAAAGGTGAGGACAGAGGACGCCCTGTCCTTGCCAAATGGCATCTCAGGATGGGCCCGCCCAAGTACACCTGCTCAGTGCCCCGAGGGTTGACATGCTTTTGAAACTGGGCACCTGGACTGGACTTCTGTCCTGGCTGAGCGCATCTCAAGTGGGTTGTGGGGTGACAGGCTCAACTCGAAGGACCCTCTTGAAACGCTACCAGGTAAGGGCCCAAGAGCACTGCCTCTCCCCCTCCCTCAGGGCACAGCATTTGCGGAAACAGCTTTGCTCCATTTGAAGTTGTCTCAAAGGTTCCTTGTGCCCTAGGAGAGGAAAAGGCGGTGGGCATCTGCAGAGAGGCCGGAGGGAGGGAGAGGAAAGGGTGGGCTTCATTGGGGGCTCCGTTAGATATGGGAGCGGGGGTGAGGGACAGGAACCAAGGTCTTCATCTGGTGTCCAAGTGACCCCTCTTCTGTTATTTCTGTGTTCACAGCTGTTTCACAGGCAGAGTGGATCCATTGAATTGTTGGGACTTGTTCATTTCACACCTTTGAGCCAAATGCACCTTTGACGCCATGGCAATACTATTTTACTTATTATTTCTACCAATACCTATGTAATTAGTAACCCCGAGAGCCTTCTGGTTTTCATCTCCTGTGTCAGGCAGGGTCCCACAGGAAACAGGTGGCACACCCAGATTAGCATGATTCAGGGCAGTTTCGTGAAGAACTACACACACCGCTGTGAATGTGGGTGGGTGTGGAGCCACAGGAGGCCTGGAGAGATCCTGGGGAGGGGTCCAGGTGGAGAGGACACCTCAGGAGGGGTGGAGACCTCAGGAAGCCTGACCCACTTTCCTCTCTCCTGCCAGATTATATGCAGGATGATGAATAATATTTTTGTTTTTTTTGTTTTTGGGGTTTTTTTTTGAGACAGAGTCTCACTCTGTTGCCCGGGCTAGAGTGCTGTGGCATCAGCCTAGCTCACAGCAACCTCAAACTCCTGGGCTCAATCGATCCTCCTGCCCAGCCTGTAGTAGCTGGGACTACAGGCACGCGCCACCGCGCCTGGCTAATTTTTCCTACTTTTAGTTGTTTGGCTAATTTCTTTCTGTTTATAGTAGAGTCAGGGTCTCCCTCTTGCTCAGGCTGGTCTCGAACTCCTGAGCTCAAGCGATCCTCCCGCCTTGGCCTCCCAAAGTGCTAGGATTACAGGCATGAGCCACCACGCCTGGCCATGAATAATGTTTTAGCACAAATGTGTCTCAAATGTTGCATGAGACATGCTTATCCTAAAACATTATTCATTATTTAGGTGAAATTCAGATTCAGCTGGGCATCCTGTATTTTTATTTGCTAAATCTAGCAACCCCACACTGAGCCAACCCAACTGACACCAGAAGTCCCAAAACCTGTGAGAGATGGAGCATGGCAAGCCATGGCCTGGAACCTTCTCTCCTCACACCCTTTTTTTGATCAGTGTTTCTCTAAGTGTGGCCAGCTTTAGCGACATAGCTTCCTGCATCCATCCCTTCCTGCCCAAGTGAACCCTGCTTCTGAGGCTGGGACCTCAGAGTCCCTCAGCCCTGGCCCAGGCTCGCAGATGCCAGCGTCCTCTGAGCCACTGAGCCCTGAGCCTCATGGCTCTGCACGAGGCTCTCAGGGACGTTTGCTGTTGGTGTGTCTGTATTTGTCACTGTTCTTAATCTTGCTGCTCCACCAAGTCCCTGCACAACTGGGGAGCCAATGGTTCCCAGATGGGGCCTCTCTTTTACCTTTACCCTAACGGTTGAGAGGTTCAAAGCTGGGCGGGATCTTAGAAATTATCTGTGCCAACCCCCTCATTTCACAGATAGAGAAACTGAAACTCCAGAAGTTTGACTTGGCTGAAAGTTAAACACAGAACTAGAAACCCGAGCATCCGCCCCGCCCAGCGTGCTCTCCACTCTTCTCCCTGGACCAAGTGGCAATAGTATTGCCACTGGGCTTCTTCCTCTGAGAAAGTGGTTTTTTTTTTTTTTTTTTTTTTGAGACAGAGTCTCACTCTGTTGCCCTGGCTAGAGTGCCGTGGCATCAGCCTCGCTCACAGCAACCTCAAACTCCTGGGCTCAGGCGATCCTTCTGCCTCAGCCTCCCGAGTAGCTG
>CAUYPO010082009.1:0-13470 GCA_963574435.1 Cheirogaleus major | reverse complement strand
AGGAGAAAAGTGTCAAGAGATTGGTAATTCTGCACTATTTAAGAGGTACAGAGTGTTTTAGTATAAAGGTCTCCTTCAACTAGAATTCAAGTAACAGCCCAGATAATAAAAAGAGGACCCTCTCACTAGGAAGTACGGGGCATGCATCAGAATCCCTGCAGTATGTATTTCAAAAAAGGAATATTCAATATTGTAATGCAATGCTGTATTTGGGAAAAGACTAGATAGATAAGCACATAATTGTCAATATCTAAATAATAACAATCAATAAAATCTTGACCACCCAGAGGGCAGTGCTGTGGGAGGATATGGGAAGAGCACTATTGGGGGGAATGAGGTTCTGAGCAACGGTGACTAAAACCAAAGCCCATATCAATTAATTCTCTCTTTTCTGTCTTCTCTTCCTTCCCACGTTCCCTGTCTCACTTGATTGAGGTCTATCCTCAGATGCCTCCTCCCCCGAAAGGTTTTATGCAATCACCTGTCTAAAATATACCCACCAGCCCCCAACCTCCTTCAATCTATCCCATGACTGTGGGTATTTTACTCCCTAGCACTTATCACTCCCTGACACTAGAATATACATCTATTTTTTTTGGCTAATTAGCCATTGCTCCCTCTGGAATGCAAGTTCCACGAGGAGAGGAAGGTTGTATTCTCTGTGGAATCCCAATACTCGCACAAAGTAGGGCATTAGTAGGTTTTAATAAATTTGTTTATCTGACGATGGTATGCATCCACCATCCATTATCAGGCATTGTGATAGGTGTAAAGAAGACATCCTCAGACTTGTGCAAACGTGGGAGTCTGTCCTGGTGAGGGGTCCTGAGGGCCAAGGGAATGCAGGCCAGATACTGCACACACATGATCCAGAAGTCCCCATCCATCCAGCCTAAGCCTGCTTCCAGGGCCTGCCCAGCCTCTGCTCCGGACACACCCAAGACCCTGTGCAGGGAGGGACAGAGTTGGGGGTGAGCAGGGAAGGGGGCGAGGCTTCCGTTATTCCAAGTGAGGAGATTTCAGCCTGGTCCCTACCAATGCTGGGGCAAGTCTGGGTACATTAGGCACCACTCTTGTCCCAAGCAGTGCTGTCCAATAGAACGTGCTGCAACTACGGAAATGTTCTTTGTTGACACTGTCCAATCCAGCAGGCATTTACCACCTGTGGCTACTGAGCACTGGAAATGTGGTATAACTAAGGAATGGAAATTTTTAACTTTTGTTTCTAATTTTAATTAAAGACAAATTTAACTAGCCACGTGTGGCTACCGTCTACGGAATATGACAGCACAAATGGAGTGGAAAAGAAAATCAATGATTACAGTACTGTTTGTATTCGTTTCCTATTGCTGCTGCAAAAAATGACTGCAACCTTAGTGGATTAAAGCAACACAAATTTATTCTGTATAGTTCTGGAGTTGAGAAGTCCAAATGAGTCTTCAGAGACCAATTATCAAGGTGTCAGGAAGGCTCATGCTTTCTGAAGCTCTAGGGAAGAATCTGTTCTTTGCCTCTCCCAGCTCCTAGAGCCTGACATTCCTCCGCCTCGGATCAGAAGCACACTCCAATCTCTGCTTCAAGTGTCACATAGCCATCCAAAGGGACCCGGTGATTACATTGGGGCCACCCAGATAATCCAGGAGAACCTCCCCATCTCCAGATCCTTAATTTAACCACATCTACAAAGTCCTTTTTGCCATATAAAGTAACATTCACAGAGTCTGGGATTAGGATGTGGACATCTTTGGGAGGACATTATTCAACCTACCACAGGTGATTGAGTGCTACAGGAGATAAAAGGACTGAAAGGTTAGAGAGGCATAGAAGGATTTTCATCAGGAAAGTACCATGACAGATACCGTGCTGGTAGCAGAACAGCGGGAGGGGAATCTGACTGGGGACAGGGAGACCAGTGAAGGAGCTCGCTAGAAGGAAAGAGCAGAGGAGAAAAGACAAGCCTAAAACTAGTTAGTGGTGGTGGGCAAGGAGGAGAAAAGACAAACACGAGAAGGACGAAGCAGGTAGAAGCTACTGAACCTCTGGGAGGGAACAGTAAGAATTTCCACCTCCAGAAATTCCAGTTGGTGATTTAGAATATTTGTGTCATTTTCCTGTCTCTTGATGTCACTTTAAATTGATTCCACTGATGGACCAAAACATGAGGGCATTTCCTCAATACAAGTGTTATATAAAAAGTTGGTCCATCATGTAGGCACCATAGAAAACTTTCACCAGAAGTTCGAAGATGCAGATGCATATGCTGTACAAGGAGCCAAAAGGGTCGGCCTGGCCTCCAAAGGTTTTGTGGTTATTTTACCTTAATGCCAAAGTTTAAAAGGTATAATGCAGAGAGCTTGGAAGTGTCAAAGCCAGAGATATATCTGATGAATTCATCTGAACATTGTATAGTGATTAAGCCTGTAATTTGATATCTCACGGAACTGGGTTCAAACACTCCTTGGCCACTTTACTAGCTTTGTGACCCATGAGGAACCTCCTTAATTCTCTGAACACTAGTTCTTCATCTTTAAAAGAGAGATAATAATACATAATATAAGGGTTAAATGATAACCTATTTCATGCTCAATATAGTGTAGATAATCAATAAAGGTAATTATTATTAGTAACAGAAAGCCTTGTTTGGAAGAATCATAATCAGAAAACCATACTATTTACTACTAATCAATCTGATAAGGCGTCCCTTAAAAAAAAAAAAAAAGAAAAACCTATCTGGAAGGAAATACTTCAGCAAATCCTTATAAAATAACTATGAATAATCTAATGACATGGCTTTAAATCTTCAGGATCGATGCCAGCTGGATTGGATTTCTTTAATTTCTATTCCAGCTTTTGCTGTTCCATTGTATTTCATTACTGTTTTAAGGAACACAGTAAAACTCACCCCAAGTTTAGTCAACTGTCCTGGCATCAATACTGAATTAGAAAAAAAAAAATGCACAAATGTCCTCAGTTTATGAGCTAGCTATGTTCCTGAAAGAATATATATGTTGCAAACTACTACATTTTGAAAATCAAACCTTATTTTCCCAATAACTTTTTTTTTTTTTTTTTTTTGCAATCAGCCATAGGATTAGAATAGACGGTATTTGGTTTTCTGGCGCAGATGAAATTAAATAGATTGCTCCACATTGAATTTTGGGTCTTGATAGGGTCACGTTTTGACTGCAGTGATAAAGTAATCCCCATCCTCTGGTAATGAAAAATATCCCATCTTGTAATTGACAAAATGGAAGATGGTTTATCTAAAGTGCAATGCATTTATTTATATTACCTGGGGCATAAAATTTCACTTACATAAAAGACAGCAATTAACCAATTTAAATAAATACTTTAGATAAATGGGACAACTTTATGATTAGACACACCATTAGTCAGACACACAAGGAAAGAGAAGACTGGGCGAAAATTGGAGTTTAAATATAAGAAATTACTAAAAATCAGCACTCTTGTTGATAAGGGTTATAGTAAGGTATGGCGCTTGATTTTTAGAACTGGGTTCAAATTCAAAGTATGGGGTTTTTATTTTCTTTGTCCAAAGTAACACTTGCAGAAAGTAGGTAAACAATTTAAGATACAGGCTGCCTGAAGGAACACAATTTGGCCAATCAGGGCCTCCTATGTGCAAACCTAATTATCTAATTACCAAATTAAATGCTAATTGTCACTGTCCACAAAGAGTATATTTTAAATGATATCCTCTGGACTCTACTTTGCCTTATTAAACTCTCAGTGAAGTTGCTCATAAAGTCAAGTCATTCCACAAGGACTATCAGTCATATAGTTAATGGTCACTATGAAAACCAGCCGGCAACACCTAAGGGACAATTTTGTAATTAGAAGCAAGCGTGGGACATGGCCTTTTGGTGAGGAGGGCTCTAATTCCCAGATCTTTCGGGGAGTGAAAGGGAGGGATGGGGAGTAAGCGGAGCATCCAGGCAAGACAGCTGAGAGAGCACATATGCACAGGGAGGGCGGTGCTCTGAGGCCAGGGCCAGCTAACTTTCTGGGGCTCTTCAAAGTTTCTGAGAAGGAAACCAAGAGCCGTTGGGTGCCAGGGTATTTTCTTGGAGCTGCCACTCACCTTATCTCCTCCCAAGCATGTTCTGAATCATTCTAGTAACATTTTGGGAAAACTCAGTCCCCTTATCCTAATGCTATCCTGGTATAAATTTAGAGCCAGAAAAGAAGCTAGCGTCCAAGATGACAGAAAGGTACTCAAGGACTGCTCTGTGTTCTTTCCCTCAGATTGTCATCCTCACTGCTGCTGGGGCGCCCTGCAGCCTCAGGTGGCACCATGCCCCTTGTCCTCCTGGTCCAAGACTCAGCACCCACTAGGCATGTGGAATGGAGGCGCAGGTCTGAGCGAGACCACGTTTGGAGCTGTTTTAAATCACTCGTCTCATTCAAGATTAAATCATGCATGGGGGAAGGAAAAAAAAAAAGCAAATCTTCCAAAAAGAAAATTTGCTGAGAGGAAAAAGAACACATTCAGAAGCAACTAGACAAGTAACAAAGACAAGCAGACGGGTTCCACAGCCCTGCCTCCAAGCGCCCGCATGTTTTACCTCACACCCATATGCTCACTCTCAGCTCCCATATGGTTTTTCTCTCTTGATACGAAATTGGGGGTGGCGGAGGGGTGGGAATGAGCACGGTTTACTTTGTTTCTGTAAAAGGTGCCGCAGATCTCAAGTTTCTTAGAACATCTTAGACAGGAAAGCTGAGTTGAGTGGAGGCCCAGCCAGGCCGTGGCATGCTCCTGACCCTGGGTCCTCTTTCCATCTTCGTCCCAGGGCCAGGGCCAGGGCCAGGTACTACTTCTGGATGTTCCATCGCAGGCACAATTAAGGGCTCTCTGGCCCAGTTGCAGATATTTGTTCCTGTTCATGGGGTTCTCCCGCCAGAGGCCTGAACCTGCGCATGTGAGTTTGCCAAGGAGGTAGAAAGAAGCCCAGGAAGGTCACTGGTGCCAACCTGCCTGGTGTCCAGCTCCTCACCTGGACTGCTTAGGGTGACAGTAAGGACCCTGGCCTATCACTCTAGCAGGGTTAGAAACCCGTCATTCATTATCCCCAGTGATAATGTGAGCTGGCAAAATACTGGGCATTCAGATGTTCATAGCAGCAGTATTCATCATAACCAAAAAGTGGAAGTGACTCAAATGAATGGGCAAATAAAATGTGTGCATCCATACAGTAAAATATTATTTGGAAATAAAAAGGAATGAAGTACTGGTGCATGCTACAACATGGAGGACCCTTGAAAATATCATGCTAAGTGAAAGAAGTCAGACACTAGGAAGAACAAATATTACATGATTCAATTTATAGAAAGTGTTCAGAACAGGCAAATCTATAAAGACAAAAAGCAGACGGATGAGTGGTTGTTCAGGGATGGGAGGAGGGGGAGAAGGGATGTAGGGTTTCTTTTTGGGATGATGAAAACGTTTTAAAATTGATTGTGGTGATGGTTGCACAACTGTGAATATACTAAAATATAAATATACTAAAATATTCCAGTTGTACACTGGAAGTGTTCAAGTGTATGGTAGGTGAATTTTGTCTCAATAAAGTTGTCGCAAAAAAAAAAATACTGTGCCTTATTTATTGATCCTCAAAAGGCAAACATATCCTAGCAATTACAGGAGCCTGGGAAATAATATTTTAAAAATAATTTTCCTATTTCACTTTCCATACATCTCCAGCATATGCTTCTCCACTATCCAGTACCTAATCATCTCTTTGTTTTCCTTTTTAATTGAATTTTTACCAGTGGGTATTGGTTTTTTCATAACCTTGGTTTTGACTGACCCTTTTGCCCCCTTGCACAATTAATGCATCTGTATCTTTGAAAATCTGATGGAAGTTCTACCTAGTGCCTGCATAATGGATCAAATTTTTAATGACACTTTATATGTGAAAAATGGTCTAATGTTTTGGTCCATGAAGATCTATAAATGTCACACTAGAGTAGATCCTGGTCATTTAAGATCTCCCCAATTTGAATAATGTCTTTCTGTGAGTCTCCCATTAACCTTCGTTTGGCTCTGTATGAGGGCCTGTATTCAAGCTGCTGTGGATTGAAATTAATGTGTGTGTCTCCTCTCCTAAACTCTGAGCTCCACAAGGACAGGAACTACATCCCAATCATCTGTATATCTTCCAAATCGGACACAGTGCCTGACACAGAGTGATAACTCTGCAAAAGTTTGTCAAATGGACACGGCTGTGCCACTGCTGTTCATGAATGATGTACAACCTGCAAGTTAAAAATATAAGCTCTTTTAATCCACAATGTATATCATGGAATCTTGATATATATTGAGATCTTCAATTTTATTATTTTTTTCTCCACTTCACTTTCAGAAATGGTAAATCTGAATTTCTAAAATTTAGTCTAAAAAAACCCAAAACACCTTCCAGGAAGTCCTGCAGTCAGTCAAACTCATTTCAACCCTTACATCTTCTCCACATCCCATACCTGTGAGTATCTTCAGAAGCTAACATATGCCTAGCAAATAGTATATGCTCAATAAAAACATGTTGAACAAACGCATTATGAAAACTGAGTTTCAGAGTGATCATCACGATCCCTTCCCCTCTGCTTAATGTTTCCTTATTGTGCTCATCACCATCTGATACACCATATATTTTATTTACTTATCTGTTTATTGTCTATCTTCCCCTCCCGGAATATAATCCCATGAAGGTAGGGGTATTTGTCTATTTTATTCATTGCATTCTCCCCAGTGCCTAGAACACTTCCTGCAACATAGTAGGCACTGAATAAGTATTTGCTAAATAAGTTGATTGAATAATACATTTTATAGAGAATCTGAACCACTGAAGTTTGCTGGTATTGAAGAGAGATTTCTAGTTAATCTCCTGGTTTATAATCAAACATTATCAGAATTTATAAAGCATGTTACATGTTTGTGAAATATCATAACATTTTTAGTGGTTCTCATTTCTTACAAACCTAGGTTGCCTAAGAGTTATGTCGTGCAAATGGGGCTAACAGACATCAGTGACTTGTCAAAGTCATGTTGCACAATCAGTGCTCAGTCATAACAAACTCTGAAGCACATGTTCACTTTTGGATGTGCCTTTTGAGAACACAAAGTTCTTTTAGGGCAGTGATTTATAATCAAAACCGTGGCTCTTCAAATGATTTTAAATAAATGGGTCCAGGTAAATTAATAGTCCCCAAAAGAAAAGAATTCTATTTTAGGGTTTTTTTTTTCCCTATCTCAAACTCGAATGTCCACATGTAGCCCATTATTTTAATTCAAATATAACTTAGTTTCAAAAAGAAAAAAGAAAAGTAAGAACATCATGGTAGTTAATATAGTACCTGAAGAGCAGACTGTTTATGAAGAGAATTAACATTCAAGATTATCTCTCTTTCTTCCAGTTGGTCTTATTTTATGTCTCAATGGAATTTCTCTTAAAGTTACATTTTAACTTACTTAATAAAGTAGGTATTTATAATGCCTCTTACAAAGAGTTGGGGGTGAGGCGTTGAGTTTAACTAAATTAAGTATTTAAGAGGAAGGACCACAAAAAAATGATGAGTATGTGAGGTAAAGCATGTGTTAATTAGCTTCGTTTAGCATTCCACAATGTATACATACATCAAAACATCATACCCGGGTGCAGTGGTGCATGCCTGTAGTCACTCCTAGCTACTCTGAAAGCTGAGGCAAGAGGTCATTTGAGCCCAGATGTGTGAGTCCAGCCTGGGCAACACAATGAGAACTTATCTCAAAAAAATATATAAATAAAATAATAATAAATGAATATATAGATAGAGAATAAAAAACATGTTGTACACCATAAATATTTAATTCTTATTTTCAATTTAAAATAAATAAAAATAAAATAAAAAGCTGCAAGAGGAAAAACATAAAATAAATAATTTTTAAATGTTTAATTTTTTAAAAAGAAGGGAAAAAGAAAGGAGGAAATGTACTGACATTTGTTGATACTTTGCATATAACACCTCATTTACTTTTTAAAACAACCTTGAAGGTAGTTACTATACTCATTTCACAGATGACATAAACCAAGGATCCAAGAGGATAAGTAACTTGCTCAAGGTCCCACAAACTAGGAAGCAGCAAGGCTGGAGTTCAAACCTACACTTTGAACTGTGGCTGGAAAATCTTTTCATTGCTTCAAATTGCCTCTACTAACACTGCATATTGCTTTTTTTTCTCTTTAATGAGGAAGAGAGGGAAAAAATCCCATCAAAAGAGGGCTAAAAGCCATTTAGTCCAGAAATTGCTAGACCAAGAAAGGTTTTTCAGAAAAAGCAATTAATTATGTAAACAAAAGGCTAAAATGTTAAATTTTCTGTGATACTAATATGGTGATCCTTTAAGGCATCTTCCTAATAGAGATGTATAAAACTACATCCTTTTTCTCCTAGACAGGGGGAGAAGTTTTTTTTTACTATGGAGCCACTCTCAAACCACAGCTTGTTGAACAAAATAAATAAGAAAAAATATTTTTGCAAACTTTTATACAAGAAATATTTAGACTGATATATGTGAGGGCCTGTACAAGCAAGATGACATGCCTGCAGTATAGTAAAAACAAGTAGTGAAATGTCTTATATAACAAAAAATAAATGGTTGACAGTGAAAAAAAATATAACTTTTTCTCATACATTAGGAGGATTGGTCAGTGACAGTTTAAGGCTCAGAATCAAGCCAATGATAAAGTCCCCAAATACATTCATGCTGTTAACAAAAGCATCATTGCTGGAAGTGCTGACATAAACCAGTTCTATGTTATTTTTTTAAAAACCAGGATGGCAGCAATAAGAATGAAAGTCTGGGAGAGAAAAGTTCTCTTTAGTAGTTTACACCCTTCCAGATGATGGAACCATGGACTTTAAATCAATCAAGAAACTTAAATGTAAGACTCGTGCGAAAAAGAATAAAGCAAAGATTTCAAATAATGATAAGGCATCTTCTCCTTCTCTATGAAGATGAAAAAAACTGAAGTTTAACGAGATGATGCACCATGTCAAATTCTCCACATATGGCCTGCCTTCTGTCTCCCAAGGCTTGCGGCAGGCATCACTAATTGACAGCGGCATCCTTTCTCTCCACTTTCTTTTTTTGAGACAGAGCCCCACTCTGTTGCCCAGGCTAGAGGTGTCAGCCTAGCTCACAGCAACCTCAAACTTCTGGGCTCAGGCGATCCTCCTGCCTCAGCCTATCCTCCTGCTTCAGCCTCCCGAGTAGCTGGGACTACAGGCATGCGCCACCATGCCTAGCTAATTTTTCCTATATATTTTTAGTTGGCCAATTAATGTATTTC
Organism: Cheirogaleus major; assembly: GCA_963574435.1. Classification (NCBI taxonomy): domain Eukaryota; kingdom Metazoa; phylum Chordata; class Mammalia; order Primates; family Cheirogaleidae; genus Cheirogaleus; species Cheirogaleus major. The sequence goes on along the minus strand of CAUYPO010082009.1, from coordinate 4,120 downwards.
TATTTTTAGTAGAGACCGGGTCTCGCTTTTGCTCAGGCTGGTTTCGAACTCCTGATGTTGAGCGATCCTCCCACCTTGGCCTCCCACAGTGCTAGGATTACAGGCGTGAGCCACTGCACCCGGCCTCTCTCCACTTTCTAATGTGGTCTCACCATACTATCAACAGCTGCTAAGAATAAACCGTTAGGCTTTGGAGTCACAGAGATCTGAGTCTGAAACTCACCTCCACCACTTACTAGTTGTATTGACTTCAGGCAAATTACTTATCCTCTTGATGTCTGGATATTTCTCCAGTAAAATGGGAATGATACCTGCCTTTGAGATTGTTTTCAAGATTAAATGAGATGATACATCCAAAGTATTTTTTTTTAAATGTTAGCATCTTTACCTCCTTCTTCTTTACCCCCTATTAATTCTTAATTTAGCTTTACCCAACATCCCATACTGGGCTCTTTGTAAAGGGCGTAATCAATATATTTCCTATCCCCAAAGTCACGTAACACAAACTGTGTTTGTGGCCCGCTAAGTTGATCACCGTGGGGCTAACTTCCATGTGGTGTGCCAAAGGCATCATGCTTCTTACCCTCATTCAGAAATCAGAAGGTAGGCTCACTGCAGCAGCTTTTATTCATCCATGCTGGTTTACCAGGGCTGTAGAAAGCATAAGTGGGGGTTGTGGTGGGGGGTGGAGGTGGAGGGAGAGTGTGTATTTAAAGTCAGGAGGACACAGGCCCTAAAATTGTCCCATGTCCTAGATAATAAGACACTAAACATCTAGGCCAACAAGGTCATATTCTGCATGAGCCATAGGTTAGAACCTGCCCCCTTCCCACTCTCCATTACATATAGAAAAGTTGGCTAAATCATATATAACCTACAAAAAAACCCAACAAAACCAAAAATTGGATCCAGTGAATTAAGGTATATTCCTTCTAAGAGATAAAACATTTTCATAATTTCTATAGTTATGTTAGATTTTCAGCTATAAGTCTGAAAAGCAGATTTTTCCCCATAACAAGAGCCTTTAAAGGAGAAAACTAGGAACATGCTGAGAACTAAAGTGTCTATAATCTTAGGAAAATTCATCTTCATCCCATCCACATAAACATTCTAAAAACCAGGCTAAAAAAGAAATAAAAATTCTGATAAAATAAAAAAAAAACCATGGCAGAAGAAGCTTCCTTTTTAAGTTTAATCTGTCTTATTGTAAGTAAAACATACAACACTCTTAAAAATATCCCCCGAAACTGGGGCAAGAACACTGCAAGAATTTTGATAAACAATTGTTTTCCAGATTAGTTTCACTGTTGTGGCTGCTGGAGCAGCTTCTTAACCCAGTATACAAGGTGAAGGCAGTGATTAAAGTAGTTCTGAATGGCACGGACTGGTCCATTCACTAACATGGATTCAATACCTACTGTGAGTCGGGTACTCAGATAAGACACCTGAGATGAAACAGGATATGAAGGAATCCCTCCTTCCTGTCCTCCAGGAGCTCACCTCATTGTAAAAATTCAGAGAACTGTCATACAACAGGGTAAGTGCCAAGACAGCAACACACAGAAAACTGCAAGAAAACACCGATGTGGGTCAGCTAATGCATAAGGGGCTGGGGGCGGGGCGGGGGATGCAGGATAGGCGGGTAGCTCCTTTTAGAAGAGACAACACTGACTAAGAAACATTCAGGAATTGGTCACTGTTGGAAGTCATCAGTCTCAGGTAAGGCTTCCAACACATCTCAAATGTTTCTGCTACATTTATAGGATGTCAATAATTCCATGGAATGGAAAGGTTTGCACAGCTTTTATCAGCTCCTCACTTGAAAACTCACTGACTTTGGTTAAGATGGTGAGCTCTGGGTATAGGGAGGGCACAGAGGGATACAGAGAGGAGTAAACCTTTCTCGAGATTGATAGGATGCTGCCCAAAAGCACCAATGTGAGAGAAAGCCCCAGGCCTGTCACGAGGTGTCCACCTGGACACCATGGGCTGCATTAAAGCCATTATCAGGCCAGGAAACAGAGGTGAATCCTAATAAAAGTGAAAGAGAAACAGTTGTATTACACAAAGCACAAAGGGCTTGCAGTTTTGCACAATTCCTTAAAGACGGAGAAATAAGAAAGAAAACCACACTCTTGAAAGGACTTTACAAAAGAATAAATCTCTCAGGATGAAGATTACAAGGGAGCAAGAACTGTCTAGTTTCATCTCTGAGTTTTTGTACATCTGAAAACACCTCTCACTGAAGATGCTTTCTAAAAAAGGTAAGTGGAGGCTGGGGCTGGCAGAAAGGAGGAAGGTCATTAGGTTGAGGGCTTTATTCCTCTCCTTCTTTGAGAAGATATGTCTCTTTTTCAATAAGAAGTTTATTCACATTCTAGCCAGCTGCAAAACAGAATTGAGAGCCAAGTTCCTATTGCCAAAGTTCACTCTTCAAACCGGCAGCCTGAGGTCTGATAACCAGTTAAAATGCTCAACACAATCACTGCCTTTTGGTGGAAAACAGAGGCTCATTGTTTAGAGATACATTTTCAAGTTTAACTCTTCTAGAATTATGAAATTCAAAACAAGAGCTATTAGGTTCAATCAGCATCAGAGTGAAGGGATTTTTTTTGTGTGTTAGTTTGGATTCCTTTCTTCTTTTTTCCCCAAAAGAATAATTAATTGGATTCCTCTGGTGATGGCCAGAAAAGTAAATTGTCAGTAACTATGAGTGGTTACAAACTGAAAAACTTCTTCAAAGTCATAAAATTCCATGTATGTGATCTATCACATTTCCAGAATATGTTATATCCTTTAAAATGAAAACAGCTGATCCAAGACTCTAGGTTTCCTAAAAACCAATGACAAAAAAAGCACTAACCCAGCAGCTATCATATAATTAAAGGGCACTTATAAAAGTGGAATTGGAAAAATATTCTTCATTTGTACCAACAATATATTCTCTTATTTGGTATTAAACATATATATGTACATGGAAATCCATGAGTTATGTTCATCTATTCATTCAATAAACACATGTAAAATGCCCACCACACAGGCACTATAACAGAGAGGTACTATGGGTATACCAAAGTAAATGCAACATGGCTTGTAGCCTCATATAGAAAAAATTAAAACATAAGTATCCAAAGTTATAAGAACAGATATGGAAGTGACCATATTTTGATTCGATCAGGAAGAAAGGTAGGAATGGAATATCCCTAGAGAGATAGAGGGATGGGTGAGGTCTGTGACGCTGAATTGTGGAAGACACTGGCTTCCCTACTTAGCAGATTATTCTGGGAATGATGATGAGCCAGTGATGGTTTTTGTTAAGAGAATAACTAACACTGTGGTCAGAGGTGTTCTTTAGAAAGGTTTTTCTCAAATCATGATAGGAAGGGAGACAGACTGGGTGGGAAGAACATTTAAGACAGTCCATTCATCAAAATTAAAAGTGGGACCACAACTGTAACTAAAGGAGAAAATGGAATCCAAGTCTTCTCCATTGTTGGCTTTAGATTGTGTAGACCTCCCTTTCATTATGCAATTTAGGACAAAAGAAACCTGGTGGTATTTCCAGTTGAAATTATTTCTTATATTGCTATGGTGATGTCTGCAGAATAAAGTGGAAACACTGTACGATCATTTCAAGAGATGCAGAAAAAAAATCATTTGACAATTAAAATCCATTCATGAAAAAAACTCTCAGCAAACCAAGAATAGAAGGAAACATCCTCATCCTGATGAAGAGCATCTATAAAAAACTATAGCTAATATACTTAACAGCAAAAGACTGAATGCTCATTTCCTGGGATTAGGACTTTTTGTTGCTCTCAGCACTTCTATTCGATGTTGAACTGGAGGTTCCAGACAATGCAATGAGTTGATTCTAAAACTAATGAGGAAATATAAAGGACCAGAACAGCCAATAATCTTAAAAAAAAAAAAAAAGTTAGCCAGGAGTGGTGGCTCACGCCTGTAATCCTAGCACTCTGGGAGGCTGAGGCGGGAGGATCGCTCAAGGTCAGGAGTTCGAAACCAGCCTGAGCGAGACCCCGTCTCTACTAAAAATAGAAAGAAATTAATTGACCAACTAAAAATATATACAGAAAAAATTAGCCGGGCATGGTGGCGC
>CAUYPO010082008.1:0-12077 GCA_963574435.1 Cheirogaleus major | reverse complement strand
TCTGAAATTCATGGTAATAGGCCATACAGTTGTAGCTCTATTTTTTTACTTGCTTTCTTTTAGAGTTCATACCATATACCATGAAACTATATTTGCTTTCCATTTAAAAGGTGGCTAACTCTTTCAAAATAGGGGGGAAAGTTATTATGTTAAATTCAGAAAACTTCAGTGTAGAAGATGACTAGATAATTAGATATTGTTTGCTCTGATGTTATAAATTTGAAATTTTCAACAGTTAATATTTAAGACTTGAAATGAAAGAAGACATCAAGGAAACGGTGATATATAAAGAGAGAAAATGTCAAATAACTGAACCCTTGTGTCCTATAACATTAAAAGGTCAGGTTGGTATAGATCTAGCCACAGAGACTGGAAAGTGGTGATGTGGAAGAAAAACATGGACAGTGCTGGTCTTAGAAGCCAAGCAAACAATGAATTTCAAAAAAGAGTAACCCTTTTTGTCCAGGTTCCTGAGAACATATAATGCCACTGACATCTGTCCAGGTTCCTGAGAAAACAGAATATAAGGCAAATTCCTTACTGAAGAGTACAATACCAAGGCCTCAAAAGTGAGCGAGGAAGGTACATGACAATGGGAAGCGGAGAAAACATGGCAAGGTGGTGCCTTATAGAGCCTAACAGATCTTTACATGTCTATTGTTTGAGTACAACAGATGTCTGAAGAGAACATATACAACTAGTAGCTCTCTAACAGTCCGCTGGTACAGAAGTAAGGTTAGGAATGTATCTGCTGGCTCCTTTCTACCTCCTGTGTTGCGTTGGTCAAAGTTTGCCCCAGAGAGCACTAATTGCCCTACACTTCCTAGTAATTACCTGGTCCCATGCACCACTATGAAGCATTTCACTTGAGTTCAGATACAGCAGGCAGAACTGCGTTTCTATCCAGGCCATACCTGGGCACAGGAAATACCATGCCTCCTGTTGTGATGGACATAATGGAGACCACGCAGAATCCAGCCTTTGCACTACGGAGTGAGAAGAACACCAGTGGTGTTAGAACATGAAACAGAAGTAGCTGGGTTTTCCGATGAACAAGCTGCCAAAGCTCAGTGGGACTCGTGGAGCCAAGGGAATCGGGCGAGGTGTGGAAACTGAGTGTGGCACAAGTAGTGCTGAGAACTGCCCGTTGGCTTTCACAACTAGGAGACAGTGTTACTATCTTTTTAGGCATTCTTAATGACTATTTTTATAAATAAATGTCAATCAGAACTATTTCTTCCATTGGGTAATTTCTTAAATTTTTATTTAAAAAAGGATTAAGATCTTCACCACTTTGCTCTTGGGTGACTTTGTTGTCCTCAAGCAAGTTTTTCCAACTCCTCTACAGAGCTTTACAAACCAAAGATATTAGGAGTAAATGCTCTGTTTAGCTTCAAAGACAAAGCGAGTCTTGTTACACCTGTCTCAGGGAAATTAGGGACAACTTGCCTTACCAATAGCCAAATAAGAGAGTCATCTCAAGTGCTTATTCTCAGAATAAAGAGGGTCTGCTCCAAGAGGACTTTTTTTCTCCACCATTGACAAAGAAGGGAAAGCAATCAAGACCAGAGTAAAGTTGTCCTTGCCTTAGTGGAAAGTGTCTTTCTTACTCTTGTTTTTATATAGCAAAATTATTTGTAGAATTAGGGAAAAACGTGTGCCACAGTGATGTACCTTTGTTCTGACTCATATTCTGGACAGAAAAACTGAAATTATTAGCATGTCTTCAAAAATTGCAAATCTCAAAGGAAATATGGCAAAATGGCACTGTCTTATCTTATTCCTAAAGACCACTTTTAAAAAATTTCAACAACACAAGAAACTATGGAACCACATTCCAATACTCTCAACTTTTTGCCTCAAAAGCAGAAGCTAAAAATGGGTTCATTTTGACCAAATATGGTTCACTGATGAGGTTTTGATTTGGTATAGTTTGTGTTCAACTTTGGTAATAATTTTAAAAACTTAGGTGAAAAATTCTCTCTCCAGCTTGCTATAGACTCTACCATTCCTAATGACTTACAACTGGCCTAATTCACACATTTTCACCTGCTACCCCCATATGGGCATATGAAATTATGATTCCTGTAGTTATCCATCTCCCACTGCTCTGTTTAAAAAGAGTTCATGTGAACCCATGTGTACATACACACACAGAGGTTGGGAAAACTAGTTAATTGAAAGTTTCATATAATTCAACCACATGATATGTTTGAAAAAAAAAGCCAACACCAATCTCAAATCATATTAAGAAATGTCCAATGGCTAGATTTCTAAACTGGAATAGAACATCATTTTCAATGCTAAATTTCAGATATTAAAATTCAATCTTGACAAATTGGAATGTGGTATGAATATAGAAGATCATGTAGGTCATGTTTTAAATGAACACTTGGCTACATTATGGATGGAGAGCTTTCAGAAAAAGAGTCAAAGAATTGCCATAAAGAAGAATATTTATTGCACTTTGCCACATAAAAAGCAAAACTAGTGACAAAAAATGATCATAAGAGTATCGGGTTGAAGGTCAAGATTTGATTCAATAAAGTTATGAATTTTCATGCTTAACAGCTATTCCAATAATAAAGCAGGTGACCCTAGAGAGAATGGCTACCCCCCAGTGCAGATATCGGATGGGCCTGCCTAGGTACACTGGGTGGGAGGCTACACTAATTCAGTACTTTATAGTTCTGTCAATCAGAGTCATCTGGGAAACTTTTTTTAGTTTTTTGAGACATTCTCAGTCTGTTGCCTGAGCTACAGTGCTGTGGTGTCAGCCTAGTTCACAGCAACCTCAAACTCTTGGACTCAAGCAATCCTCCTGTCTCAGCCTCTCAAGGAGCTGGGACTACAGGCATGTGCCACCATGCCCGGCTACTTTTTCATATACACACACACACACACACACACACACATATATATATATATATATATATTTTTTTTTTTTTTTGTTTTCCAGCTAATTTGTTTCTGGTTTTTTTAGTAGAGATGAGGTCTCGCTCTTGCTCAGGCTGGTCTCAAACTCCTGGACTCAAACAATCCTCCCACCTCGGCCTCCCAGAGTGCTAGGATTACAGGCGTGAGCCACCACGCCTGGTCTATCTGGGAATCTTTTTAAAAAATATATATTCCTGGCCCCATTCCAAACATACTAAGTTAGAATAACTGGGGCTATCTATAATGGACTGAATGTTTATGCCCCCCCCCAATTTATAAGCTGGACCCCTATCCTTCAAGGTGATGGTGCTAGGAAGTGAAACCCTTGGGAGGTGATTAGGTCATGAAGGCAGAGTCCTCACAAATGGGATTAGTGCCCTTACACAAAAGGTCCTAAGAGCTCATTTCCACAATTTGAGAACACAGCTAGAAGATGCCGTCTATGAACCAGAAAGAGGCCCTCACTGGACATAGGATCTGTTGGTGCCTTGATCTTAAGCTTTCCAGTCTCCAGAACTATAAGAAACAAATTTCTGTTATTTGTACTCCACCCAGTAAACCGTATTTTGTTACAAAGACCAAATGGACTAAGGCAAGATCTCTATTTTTTTAAAAAACCTAACCAGGACATATCTGGTAGTATTGGTCATATCAGTGTTTGGGTCTCTAGCAGTAGTGAAACAGATCTACACTGCATGACCTCTGTCTTTATGTTCAAGCACAAAAATCTAAAATCACGTAAAAGTCATTTTTCAAGACCTAACTTTCAAGGAAAACACTTCCTCTGTGTGTTTATTAAGATGACCTGGAAAGTCATGCCACCCCTCTGAAACTTCAACTACAGAACTAAACTGTTGTGTAAATTATATGATATTTACAAAACATCCAGGTATCTTTCATGAAGTCTTTCCCCGTACCAAGATGGGTTACTTTTTGCTAGAATACAGCTTTATCTCTCTAGCACATCATTTGTTCATATCTGAATCATTGAAACTAGATCAGTGTTTCTCAGTGTTCTCAAAATATGATCCTCTCATAAGAAACATCATCACCTGGGAACTTCTTTGAAGTAAGACCCAAACAATCTGTTATAACACGATTCCCATGTGATTCTGATGCAAACTCAAGTTTAAGAACCACTGACCAAGATTAACACCCACGGGAGTAGGGGCAGATGCTTCATCAGGATGGAATTTTACCCTTTGACATTTCAAATTCTGAAAAAGGGTGGTCCAAAGATGGTATAGGGCTTCTAAATCTATTTTCTTTCCAGATCTTCCAACGACACAAGTCAGAGGAATTTGATTTTTAATCAAGAAATTTTGAACTAAAATAAATACAATAAGCATATACACACCTAGACATGTCTTTTAAAAAAGCATTAATTCTGAGAGACAGAATAAATAAACCACAAGGATGCTAGAAATGTGTTTTCTAAAGGCTCTATAATTTGGAAAGATAAATTCTCACAGTATAATCAGTATATTATGTTAGTTGTAAAACAGTCTTTATTCTTTCCTTCCTCCCCTCCTCTAATTCATCTTCCCCTCTGTACCACTCAAAACTAATAAAGAGGCCCATTACTTACTGGACTATCTCAAAACTATACAATAACATGTTCTGTGACTACAAAATTACAACTAGTTTAATTTCAACCATGGTTCATTCTTAGCCTCAGTCTGTGAGAGGTAAGAAAATGGAGAGATATTTCTATTTGGCCTGAGAAAAGACAGTAACTTCAATATCCTCATCAACATTGTTTGAGTGAATGGAATAATACTTCTCTGTAAACATATAAATGCTTAGGAGGCCACTGTGTCTCTGTTATACAATGCTGATCTTTTAATTATACTGTTTATATTTTATAAAGTGTGAGAACCTGCTGTGTACAAGAATGCAGGCATCCGTATTTAAAGTAATAGTTATGGGTCATTGGGAAAGAGTTTCTTTCTCTGCATTTTTATGAAGCTGAAACAATTATTTTGATGGAGATTAATGCTCCCTCTATAATTAAATATAAACTAAGTATTCAATCACTGTACCTTTCCAATTATCAGACCATACTTGACTCATCACCAACATTAGATGAGCGTGTTGATAAAGTGTGTTCTGAATTAAGGTTTCACGTTCACAGTGCTCTTAATCATTTTTTTTACTAGATATTTACTTTTTGTGAATTGTACTTTGATAGCTAAAAAAAACTTTCCTGCAGTTACTGTGTGCTAGACTGACTAGTCATTACACGGATGGAGAGTCTTTGGTTGTAAAAAGCAGTAAGAAGGGGACACAATCAAAGCATGTGCAGTAAGTCCTGGGGCCAGACGGCTGCCAGTGTATCTCCCAGTTCTAAAGTCTCAGGCTCAAAGACATCTAAATAAACGTATTGATCCTGACAATACAGCTTTTGACAAATGGTATAAATAGTAAATAAAGAGGGAAAATAACCTCATGTTTGAAAGACAGTAACCTTGGCCACAAAACTGAATGTCTAGTCAGCCAAAAGATGAGACAGAGCAAACATGCAAATAAAAGAAGACAAAGAGGCTCTGGCGCTTCCTTTGTGAGACTCACTATTCAATCCTGTCTCCCCATTAAATGATTCCCCTGAGTGTTGAAGGGTGTTTGGAGTCTAGTTGGCTATTAATTCAATAAGGTGGATTCCACAGACATAAATAAAATTGCCTCAAACTGGAAAATAAGTCATTTGGCAAGAAAAAGTATAATGCGTAAGGTAGTTATAAAAATAATCCAGATCGTATTGAAATAGGAAGGTCAAACTCGTATAAATTACTAAAAGCCACCTAAGAGCAAAAACGGGCAAGAGACAGCACAGGACATTTTAAACTATCGAAGGGAGTGTAGAAAGAGGTAGGAATTTGAATGATGGACACTGAAAAGAAAAGTGTGCTAAATAAAAGTAAGTTCCTCAAGGAAGCATATCTGTGTCCAAGACAGAAAAAAGGGAAAGTAAAAATAATGCAAAAACCATAGGTTACAGATTCAGGAAAGGGACACTGAAATATATGTAAAAGACCTCCTGTCCACATAGATACATATCTTTTGATTCCTACTTGCTATAGACTGAATGTTCATGTCCCTTCCTTCCCCCCAAATTCATATATTGAAACCTGATCACTAATGTATTAATATTTAGAGGTCGGACCTTTGGGAAGTGATTAGGTCATGAGAGTGGAGTCCACATGAATGGGACTCGTGTCCCTATAAAAAAAAATACTCAGAGAGGTCCCTTGTCCTTTCCACAATGTGAGGACACAGCAAGAAGACAGCTAACTATGCACCAAGGAACAGACAGCCCCTCACCAGACATGGAACCTGCCAGTACCCTGATCTTCGACTTTCTAGCCTCCAGAAATGTACAAAATAAGTTTCTGCTGTTTATAAGCTATCTGGCTTATGGTATTTTTGTTATAGAAACATGAACAGACTAAGATGTATTGGAGCTCCTTTATATATTTTTCTTTTTTCTTGCTTCTCTTAGGACCTTTTCTTTATCCATGACTTTTTGGAGCTTGATTATTAAATCCCTTGAGGTAGTCTTATTTGGGTTAAGTTTGCTTGGTGTTCTATGATCTTCTTGTACTTGAACATTGATACCTTTCTCTAGGTTAGGAAAATTCTTTGTTATTATTTCTTTGAATAAACTTTCTGTCCCAAATTCTCTCTCTACCTCTTCTTGAAGGCCAGTAACTCTTAGATTTGCCCTTTTGAGGCTATCTTCTAGATCTTGTAGGTATGCTTCATTCTTTTTTCTCTTCTGACTGTGTATTTTCAAGTAGCCCGTTGTCAAGCTCACCAATTCTTTCTTCTGCTTGGTCAATTCTGCTGTCCAAAGACTCTGATGCATTTCTCAATTTGTCAATTGAATTCCTTAGCTCCAGAATTTCTGCTTTATTTTTTAATTATTTCAATCTCTTTGTTAAATTTCCCTGATAGGCTTCTGAATTCCTTCTCTGTATTCTCTTAAAGTTCATTGAGCTTCTTCAGGACAGCTATTTTGAATTCTTTGTCTGAAAGGTCATATATCTCCATCTCTCCAGGATTGGTCACTGGGACCTTATTTATTTCATTTGGTGAGGTCATGTTTTCCTGGATGTTCTTGATGCTTGTGGATATTCATCAATGTCTGAGCATTAAAAAGTTAGGTATTTATTTTAATCTTCACAGTCTGGACTTGTCCTTCTTGAGAATGCTTTCCAGATATTCAAAGGGGATTGAGTGGGTGTGATCTAAGTCTTTGGTCGCTGCAGCCATATCCTCAGTGGGGATGCACCAAGCCCATTAATGCTGTGACTCTTACAGACTCCTGGTGACACCACCTTCATGGACCTGGGTAAGATTCGGAACAATTCCCTGGATTAGCAGGCAAAGTCTCTCACTCTCTGCTCTGGGCTGCTGGAGCTGAGTTAGGAGTGACGGCGGGCAGCATGTTTCCTTCTGGCCCAGGGTGGTTCCAGAAATGCCATCCTGGAACTAAAGCCTGGACTCAGGGCCTTCAGGAGTCTGCTTGGTACTTTATTTTATTGTGGCTCAGCTGGTACCCACGTTGCAAAACAAAGTCCTTGAACTCTTCCCTTTACTTTCCTCTGGTGGAAGGAGACTCTCCCTGAGCTGCTTTGCCCTGAGTTGGGGGAGGGTGACACAGGCACTGACTTGACTGCTGCTGCTGACGTCTCACTGGGTCACGTGCACACCAAGTCCACTGGCCCTGAGCCAGGACAGCTGCAGGAATTGCCCAGGGACTTCAGCCTTTGTGGCACGACTGCCTCATGAATGTAGTCCAGGTCCCAGACTGCTTTTGTCAGCCATGCTGGCATGGCGCTGTTGGGGGCTGGGGGTGGGAGGCGCAGGATTGTCTCCTCTGCCCTCTCCAGCGCCTCTTTCCTTGATATAATGTTAGAACCAGGCAGTGTGATCGCTCACACTGAGTTTTGGTCCTTCTGAAGGTGCTTGCTTGCATGGATAGTTGTTGAATTCGGTGTTCACGTGAAAGGATGAACTCTAGAGGGTTCTATTCCATCTGGTCGGCTGCCTCCTGGGCCTTTTCTAGGAATCCCGAGACGTCCACCCTAGTAAGATGGTTCTCCAGAGGTCCCACTTGCTTCCAGCTAACCTTACCGCATGGGTACATTTTTCAACTTTTTCTTTCCTCCGCCTAGTTATTTCACTATCTATGTGTCTATGATTATTGAATGACCAAAACTATAGATCCTCTGGGAGAAAAGGAACAAGTTCTATAGTAACTGCCAATCTTCCAAAAAAGAAATATGTTGACCTTCAGTAGCAGAGTTGCCATGGTCTTATTGTGAAGCACACTGCATACCAGAGAGACGCGTTTTTACCCAGATCAATAGCTAAATGAGAGCCATTTGAAGGGATTTCTGTGTTTTGTGCAGGAGAGCAGGGCAATGAAAACCGTGCGTCAGTAAGAAGATCGGCAGTTTTACAGAATGGGTGAAGGGAGGGAGAGATGGTAGGCGGAAGCCTTTGCGGCGGCCCACGTGAGGGCAGACGAGGGGCGCAGGGCGGCCAGGCCGGCGGAGGGGCAGGCAGCGGCGCGGCGGGGCGGGGTGTGGCCAAGGGCAGACCCCAAGCGCCAAGAGGAGGAAAAACAGGCAGCCTGACACATAACGGTGTGCGCGGCCTTGGATCCACCTACTGAAACCCGGAAGTTATTTATCTTCCTCCCGCAATGTGCATTTTTTTCCATCCTAGACACAGTGTTTACTTTTGTTTTTCACTACGACGTACAGTTCTGCAATGGCAGGAAACAGCGACAGCGCAAACCCTTCTTCGTTCAACTGAGCGCCGGCATGACCGGCTGCCGCCGCCCGGCTGCTGTTCTCCCGCCGTCCTCTTCCAGTCATGCCGGCCGCTGCCTTCCGTTTCTTCTGATTGCTTTTCGTGGGCCTTTCTCATTGCCTGTATAGCTGACACTGTTTTCCTTTTTCTTTATTTTTTTTTTCTGGTTAGTCATATTTTATAGAAGGTTTATAAAATCTAACTCTCACAACTCGCGTGTGAAGAGAAAATGAAAATTCTTTACAATTCTGTGCTTAACCGGGCCCTGTGTCTTACTTCCGTCCCCAACTAGTTAAGAGGAAAACAACTTAACTATACTAAGTTACAACCCGGTCTGTCTCAGCGGTGCTCACTGCACCTGAGGGAACAGTCTCTCCAGGACAGTCCCAGTCCCTGACAGGGGGGGGCGGGGGGGCGGCGGGCCGGTGGCATGGGGGGGCAGCGGGGGGGGCGGGGGGCCGGTGGCATGGGGGACAGCGGGGGCGCGGCGGGGGGGCGGCGCCTTGGGACCTCGGGGACCGCAAAGAGCTGCGAGCCGCGTCCTCGGGTCTCCATGGCGACGCGGCGGCCCGCGCCGTCTGCCTGCCCGGCCTGGCCTCGCCTGTCGCCGGGATGGGCTCGCGCTCTCTCGGCCCCGTCGGCCCCACCTCGTGCGCCGTCTCGCCGCGTGCCCGGCTGCGCGTCTCCGCGGAACAGCCAGCCCGCCTCGGTGCTTGGTGCTCGGTGCTCGGCGCTCGGTGCTCGGTGCTGGGCGCTCGGTGCTCCCCGCCCGGCTCCCACTGCGGCCTGCGTGGCCACGCGGCCCGCTGCTGCTTCCCTGCGTCCTTGTGGGACCCCAGCCCTGCCTTCGCGTCGCCCACGCGTGTCGTCTGCTCCGCGGGCACGCGCGCGCTGGGCGGGGGGTGAAGAAACCGGAAAGTCTCTCTGGAGGCAGAATCCTAGCAGCGCGGGCTTCCGCGTGCCCTGCAGGGCTGGCACGGGCTGTCTGTCCTCGTACCCTCCCTGCCACGTTACAGCGCTGCCCGCCACCCCCAGGTAGCTAGGCGCCTAGGGTGCGCAGTAGACCAGAGGCCACGGGGAGGCAAAAGAGAGCAGCACATTAGAAATGTAAATATTACTTTTTTTCATTTATATTCCTAGCTTTGATCTCTACGTATTAAGAGCTGAGGAAATAATCACAAGTATGTTCCAATTCCTCTAACTTACCAGTTTAGCATTTGCATACCCTGCCCTCCAGTTTAGAATTGGGTAAACTGTAACTTCATCTGTTGCCAATAGTATGCGACAAAATATGCATATATTAGAAACTACCTCTTGCTTTTTCCCCCAAGATATTGTCTTTGTACAATTAAGTGTGTCATTAAAAGTGACTTATTCTAAACAAATTATCAAAGAATAGCAAAAGATCTCAATAGATCCCATATAATATGGCCATTTAACTTCTGCTAAAATAGGTGAGGCTAATTACATATAATACTAAATAGAACAGAAACAATACAAAATCCCTAAATCCGCAATGTAACTCAAAACTCAAGAGTAAATCACAATGGGCATCGAACATCGCCGCAATTTGCAATACCATGGATTGGCCATATGTAGCAACCACCATCTAAATCTAGTCCTGTGTTTGCAGAATACTGACGGCTGAACAGCAATCGTGAGTGCTAAATGTTAAATTAGTGCAGAATGTGAATTATTGAAATAAAGCACTTTCCGCATCTCTTTTGGAAGAGACTGGCCGTGAGCGTAGTTGGCCTGCCTCGGTGCAGTTCCCCCATCCATGGGCCCTCGGGTGCACTAAGCTGCATCGTAACAGCTGTGCCACGCCGGGCCAACGGCCTCTGTTCCATTTACTCAGAGTCAGTAGTCCCAATCAGACTAGTTTGACATAATGGTGACAGTAATTGTCACCACAGAACAAATTTGGATTTATCTCTTCGTCACTGTGTGACGAGTGACATGGTCCGGGGAAGATTCAGAAAGCCATAAATTTCATCAAAGCCTTGTAAAACACAGATTTGAAAAGGGATGTTGTTCATTCTGGAGAGAAGGGTCCTAAGGGGATTCTCATCAGTTGTAAATTCCAGAGCGAGCTCCGGCACAGGCTTTGGAACCACAAAAGCCTGAACTGAAATGCTGGCGCCTCTGCTTACCGGCTCTGTGGGCTGGGGAGACTGACACGAATGTGCTAAGCTTCAACGTTCTTGTCTGTGACGTGGAAACCACTATCTCACTGGAGAATTAAATAAAATGATGTAGGTGCAACAGCGTTGTCCATGTCCATTATCCCAGCCTGGGGCTCCTCTCAGCACCCCGCGGGGTGTATGAGGTTCTGTCTCACCATCCTGGGAGCCCTGTGGCAACTGCCCTCGAGGTGTGGCTGGACGGTGAACTCCGCAGTGCTGTTCCCTATTCCACAGTTAGCTGTGAAGGGCCCTCAGACTAGGGAAATGCAAATGTAAACCACAATGCCATACACTCCACACTTACTACATTGGTGGAAAAAAAAATAAATAAAGCTACAGACAATACCAAGTAATACCAAGAATGCAAAGCTACTGGAATTTTCGTACACTGCTGGTGAGAGTGCAGAATAGTATTGATTCTGGAAAGCAGTTTGCCAGTTTCTTATGGAATTAAACTTACCACTATTACATGATGCAAAAATTCTGTTTATGGGATTTACCTAAGTAAGATTAATTAAAATGCAAAGGACGTGTATGCTAACATTATAGCAGCTTGCCCGTCAATTGGATAAATGATGAAAACATGTGGTGTGTCCATACACTCTAATACTACTTGGCAATAAAAAGAAACTAGCTCTCAATTCATGCAATGACATGCATGAATCTTGAAAGCATTATGAAGTGAAGGAGGCCGGATACAAAAAGGTGCATATTATATGATCCCATTTCTATGACATTTAGGAAAATACAGAGTCATAAGCACAGGAATCAGGCAAGTAGTTGCCACAGTCTGGGGCACAGGGAAAGGGACTGACTGACACAGGGGACAGGTGTCATGTAGGGGTGACGAAAATGTTCTATACCATGGTTGCGGTGGTTATATGCATGCATTCATTTCTCACAATGCACCAAAGTAAACATTTTAAATTATACCATTCTGCCATATATAACTTAAGTCTCTGCAAACCCGGCTTTTAAAAAAGTCTCATACCATACTATTCGGCTTTAAGAAACAATGGTGATATAGCACCTCTTGTATACTCCTGGATACAGCTGGAACCCATTCTACTAAGTGAAGCATCTCAAGAATGGAAAAACAAGCACCACATGTACTCACCAGCAAATTGGTATTAA
>CAUYPO010082002.1:0-23735 GCA_963574435.1 Cheirogaleus major | reverse complement strand
GATCCTGACCAAATCCTAGCATTATAGACAACAAACATATGGACATGCTCCTTCTGGCTTTTGATAACACAATCAAGTTGTCCAAGTGAAAATTCGGATTCTGAGAATATAATATTCTTTCAAAACAATGATTCTTTTTTTTTTTTTTTTTTTGAGACAGTCTCAATTCTGTTGCCCTGATAGAGTGCCATGGCGTCAGCCCAGCTCACTGCAACCTCAAACTCGTGGGCTTAAGCAATCCTCCTGCCTCAGCCTCCCAAGTAGCTGGGACTACAGGCATGCGCCACCATGCCCGGCTAATTTCTTTCTGTTTTTAGTAGAGATGGGGTCTCACTCATGCTGAGGCTGGTCTCAAACTCCTGAGCTCAAGCAATCACTCCCACCTTGGCCTCCCAGAGTGCTAGGATTACAGGCGTGAGCCACCACACCCAGCCTCAAAACAATAATTCTAAAGCTACTTGTGCGTGTGTCCAGGTGTTAGCTGGGTGAGTATGTGGCAAATGCTGAAATAATGCAGTCCCAAGCAAACTGTGAGAATTGGTGGAAGCGCAAATGATGCAAAACTAACTGCTAAGAGAAAATGAAAACTTTCTACAGATGACTGGCCACATTGCAGCTCAGAATAGTCATCTGTAGGGTGGATGGGATAGTGTGTCAAGAATTCGCTGGTTGGATGATTATAATGAGTCTTGTACGTGGACGAAGAGGCTTGAATTGAAATTTTTTCAGCAGGTTCAGAAATACTTCATTCATTTCCACTAGGTGAAATGTGTGTCCCTGAGGTCAAAGATGGCATCTATCACTTTAGCATACCTGGACCTTTAACGAATTCAAACTAACCCGCAGCAGTGGACCTAGACGTGGACCTAGGATGGAAGACTGCTCACAGACCGACTCAGCTGGTATCCCACCTGCACTTCCCATCCGCCTCCTGGCTTGTCCCCGTGTGCTACAACGCCCTTCTCTTCTGCAGCCCAGCCTTTCTCTCTTATCACTCAACCTATTAAGAAATTTTACATTCTCCAAGAATGCTGTCCTTTATTGGGTGGCTAGGGGCCAATGACTTCTGATTCCTGATGCTTAATTAATCCCTCCATCTTCTGTGCTGCCGTATCATCTTATATTAATAAATACCACTAGTATGAGGCTTAGAGCATTAATTATGTCTGTCTGCCCCTCTGGACTCTATGTCTCTTTATGGCAGACATCATGACTCACTTATGTTTGCATCTCCCACATCACCCACAGCACCCAGCGTGTAATTGGTACCCAATAAATACTCAGAAAGAATTGTAGCAATGACTGTGGGGGTGAGGGAGTGTGGGGAGGGGAGAGGGGGTACTTACCCTCTCATAAGGACTTGTATTCCAATTTATTTTATAACATTTAAAATACTATCCATTGACAATGAAAATATAGCAGAGCACAATACTTTTTGAATATTAGTGATTGAAACAGGAAAATGCTGCATAGGAAATATTTATCTTCAAAGATGGTGCTTAAGGACAAGAAGACAAGCTGGTTTAAATAAAGAAGGGTGAGGAAGGACCTGTGATTCTGAAGAGAATCACACCTCCTGAGTGGTTTTAGGGGTTATTCACACCTCTACCCGAGTCCAGTTAAATTCCAAAGCACATGGCCTTCTTTTTCCTAGACATGCCTATTCTTATGTGTTCCCATCATGCATGGAATCCTTTACAGGCTGACAATGTAGGTAGAGGAGGAATAGAAGACAGAAAGCGAATAAAAGATTGCCTTGAGGTATCTATGCAAGTCGGAAGAAGGAAAAAGAAGGGGGAGTCGCTATGGTTTGAATTGTATTCCCCCAAGTTCCTATGCTGAAATCTTAACCCTCATTATTTCAGAATGTGACCTTATTTGGAAATAAGGTTGTTGCAGATGTAGTTAGTTAGGTTAAAATTAAGGAGGGCTCTAATCCAATATGACTGTTGTCCTCCTAAAAAAGGGAAAATGGGGACACAGAGACACAGGAAAAATGCCATGTGAACATGAAGATGGCCATCTACGAGCCAAGAAGAGACGCATGGGAACAGATTCTTCCTTTGAAGCCCTCAGAAGGAACCAGCCCACTGACATCTTGATCTCAGACTCCCAACCGCCAGAACTGTGAGGCAGTAAATTTCTGTTCAAGCCACTCAGTGTATGGTACTTTGTTATGGCAGCCCTAGCAAACTAAGGCAGGAATGAAGGAGAATGCGTGCGTACATGTAAAAGAAAGGTTTCCTGAGACGGAATTAACTGCGTTGTGGAGTTTGAAATAGAGAGGTCTGAGGAAGACAGCTATGCAAGACAGTTCAGAGAAGAAAGAAAGAAAAGAGGACATTGACTCAGTTCCCGGCGTCAGCCAGCAGATGGGCTGTTAACCGGAACAGCTCTCTGTAGGGGGAGAAGAAACTGTACACAGTGGATCTTTCCAATTTGTCAGATATTTCAAGTAGCCAGGACGTGGTAATTGTTGGACATGCAGGCTACTACTAAGCTGTGGCCCAGCACCCTCTGGGATTTTTGGAAGGCTGAGAAAGCAGGGATTGGGGGTAAATATTATCAGTGATTATAATCTAGGCAGTTGCACATGTGTGCAGTGTGGTATGTGGGCATGGAATTTAAACTTTTGCAGCATCTGACTAAAATGCAGATTCCTAGAGGGTTTGTAACTGTGGCTGTGCTACTGTCTTTGCATAGCTTCTTACACAAAGTTAGAAAATAGTTTTTCTTTGTGATAATAATTTTATCCTTCTAAGCTTGCTAAAAGGAGACATACTTTTAAAAATATTTTTAAGCTAATAGTATATAGAAAGCCTGCATTTTACATGCACTGAGATCTTTGAGGAATGCTTCTGTTTACTTCTTGAAGTATTAACATTTTAATATAAAAAACCAACAGTGACCAAGAAATAATGAGTGTTTACAAAGCACTTTCACATATACTATTTTACTTGATCCTTACAAGATCCCGGTAGTTTTACCAAAATAGATCTTACTGTCCCTACCTTACAGACAAGGAAAACTGAGGCTTGTAGAGTTTAAGTAAATGCCCTAATTCATACGGGTGGGGAGTAGTGTTATCTAGAACCCAGTTCTTTCAGCCTCCAATTCAGTGTTCTCTATCATTAACGAAATATTTAATAATTTAAGAAACTGTTAGTAGAATACAATGATACATGGTTTACTGTCTTAAGTCTTTTAATGACCTAACTATAATCTATTTGTCAAGATATTTATCACAAAAAGTCTATGAAATCTTAATAGAAATCTAGTTGTTAATTACATAATTAGTTTTCTGAGTAGAAAAAATGTGGACTCTAGAAATTGCAGAACTGGTTTGAATATCTCTCGTTTGGGCAAGCTATAAGCTTATAAGCTTCAACACGATTAGATACAGTAAGTATTTAATATAGTTCCTGGTACCAAATAGGCCTTCTTAATAAATTTATTGGGACTGAGAGGGTATTTGGAGGCTTAGCGTGCAAAGAATATGTTTTCTCTCAAGCAAATGTCCAGGATCAAGGTCAAAGTCATAATATGCAGCCATGGACTGCATCACACCCACACAGGGTTGCCGCTGGTCAGTGAGCTCACTCACTTCCCACTTAACTTATTAGTACTAAATGGAGTGGGAGCATTCCTCTCCCTGGACAGGGCATATTTCTTTCTGGCTTGTTGTGTGGCAGGCACTTCTTAGGGTTTTGTGCCCTTCACTAACACAGTGAGAGTTTTGCATGTAGGAAGAAAGAATAATTTGCTATAAGGATTCCTGCTGTGGATCAGAGAAGGCTATTTTACCGTAAAAGGAGCAAAATTACATGACTTCTTTAATGTCATCCAGATGATTTTCTCCTTTTCATTTTTTAAGCTTTGCTTAGAATTCCACAGCATTTTCTAGCAGCACAGGATTCATCTTGGCACCATCTAGAACTTTACCACCGTAAACAAAGTTTGCTGGGCATGAGGGTTCTGGCTGTGCCTTTTTAATTTCAGAATTCCATTTCATGTGAACCCCTTACATATGAATGAACGCTAGGTAGTTTACAAAGTAGTTAATGTCTGTATTAGTTCACAGAATTTTAGAGCCGGATGCATTCAATAGGTGTCAGGAGACTTTTTCTGTATAAGCCCAGGTAGTTTGGGTTTTGTGGGTTTCTTTTCTTTCTTTTTTTTTTTTGAGGCTGGGTCTCTTTCTGTGGTCCCGGCTAGAGTGCAGTAGTGTCATCATAGCTCATTGCAACTTCAAACTCCTGGACTCAAAGATCCTCTTGCCTCAGCCTCAGGAGTAGCTGGGACTACAGGCATGCGCCAACATGCTCAGCTAATTTTTGTATTTTTTGTAAAGAAAGGTCTCGCTATTGCCCAGGTTGGTCTTAAACTCCTGGCCTCAAGTGATCCTCCTGCCTCAGCCTCCCTAAGTGCTAGGATTATAGGGGTGAGCCACTGAGCCTGGCCTTTGCAGGTTTCTGTCTCCTACAGTTACTCAGCTCTGCCCTTGTAGCATGAAAACAGCCATTGACAAACAGAATAAATGGACACAGTTGTGTTCCAATAAAACTTTATTTATGGATACCAAAATTTGAATTTCATTTAATTTCACATGACACAATATAATATTCTTCTGATTTTCTTTTACCATTTAAAAAACATGAAAAAAAAACCAACCAAAAAACAAAAACCGTGCTTAGCTCATAGGCTGTAAGAAAATAGGAATAATTTTCCTACCCCTGAACTGGAGGATTATATTCATAAAATCAGTGTTAGACTTGCCAGAGTCTTTATAGAGCTTTTCAAAGTCCTTTTTAGAACTGAGATTCTCAGCACAGAGAAATTCAATACTTCCCTATAGTCATACAGCTAGTGAGTTATGGAGACAAAGCTATTATGCCCATCTCCTGATTCTAAAATCATTTTTTAAATCATTTGTCATTGCTTCAATAATTGCCATGTTTTACATGTCCATGCAAGCATCTATGATGAACTTGTGATTAATCTGTGAACATAAATGTCTGTCTCCAAATTAGCTGTCTGATCTCAACTTGGAGAGTCTTGGACTTTGCAAATTCACTTCCTCAGTTGTGTTACTTGCAGTCTACCATTAGGGTCAAAGAAATCATGTAAGACTCTCTCTCGTAGGTTATACTGCTACTTAAATTGAATGTTACAATTTTTCAGCTAACAGGGTGCTTGGATATTTCGTTGGCTCACACCATCAAATTATATGGGGAAATTGAGGTCCAGAGAGCCTAAGTGAACTGCCCAAGATCACTCATTGGCAGGATCGAAGCCAGGTCTTTGGACTCCCAGTACAGAGCTCTTTCAATTGCACCATACAGCCTGACACAATAGTTTATGGAAAAATATTTATTACTCATAATTAAAGCATGCCTTTTGTATTAAAGTCCAGGGCACAAATATAATAATTATCATTAATTACCAACTCATTCTCACATAGCAGGAACTGTGCTAGACATGCACAAATTATATAATTAAATCCTTTCCTTTTTTGTCTCCATTTTACAGCTCAAGAAGTTGAGGCTTGAAGAGTTTACAATAATTTATTTCATGCGACATACCTGGTAAGTGATAGAGCCACAGTTCAAATCTACTTTTCTCTTTAAAAACTGGGCTCTTTTCACTTTTCTTATCTCCTCTGTTGGGTGCTTTTGTTTTAAGTCACAGAAATTGCAACTGAAACTGGCATAAGTTGTAAGAAGGATTTAATGGGGCAGAGGATTGAGAAGGGGGAAGTTTGGCTTCAACTGCCATTCAAACAAAGCCCTGTGATCCCCTGGTTCTGTCTTCCCTGGCTGGTTGGCTAAAGTCTTAGACTGGCTTCATAAGGATCACATGCATTCTCATTCTCCTCCAATAAGGGTAAAGGGAAAACCAAGTCATCTATTGAACAAACACCCTGATCTCTGGGGCCCTGATTGGCACAATTCCTGAGCGGTCCACAGACTGAAGATGAAATTGACCCTCAAAGCCCATCTCTAGAGCTAGGGGTGCTGTCTAATAATGGAGGGAAGGGGTGCTTCCTCTGGAAAGGAAAATCTGAGTCTGTTAGGAAAAGAAGGAAGAATGGATGTTGAATAGGCAACCAATGAATTTACTTTACCACCTTCGTATCCACTTTACGTTTATTGAATTGATAAGGTCAGAGATACAGAAATGGCAGCATAAACCTTGGTAGTGATGTCATTGTCTGCTTGCTATAAGGTCATAGGAGAAGAATTACTCAAAGTGCGTTATGCACACCACCTTGAATAAGCGTCTTTGGATGCGTGCCTGCACATTTTTGCATTATTAAACGAGTAGGTACCAAACTTTCAAGGTAGGACCTTCCCAAGAGTTATTGGAGCTTTTCCTGGTAGTTGAATCTGCACTTTCCAGGGAGAAAGTAAAGGGGCTAATAGTAACTCAGTCCTGATCTTTATAACCCAAATTCGAAATCCTCCTTGTCTGCCCAGCTTCCGTGACAGTATCTCAGACATCCCTCCTCCTTCCCTTTAATAATAACACTCATCACCATACACTGCAGTGACCGTTCATGTGGCTAGCTCCTCCTTAGATCTTAGTCTCCTTAGGGAAGGCCCATTGACCCTCAACCTAGAGTGGCATCTCACCTCCAGGAAGAGAACAACTGCAACCAAATGAGCAGCACTAGCTCCGCAGAGAGGACTCCGTGACACTGCTCACTCCGGTCATGTAGGTCCTCTGAACCTCCCTTTCAACAAAGCAGGCAAGTTAACAACATCGACCTCATACGATTATCCAAAAAGTGTATTATAAAATGTAAAATGATGGAAGTGTTATCTCTTTCCAGTTTTCAATGATTCTAGGACACACGATTCCAAATTTAAACATCTCTGAAACTGAAATCCATCCTACAATCTGTGTATAGGTATGCATCGTAGTATAATTGGCAGTGGTTTTTTTTTCTGTCTTAGTAGTGCATAAAGTAGTGGCACCTCTGATAATCAAGGTTGTCTGATATCCAACAAATTATATTATAGATATCCATGCAGTATTCTGCCTCTGACAAATGCGCCCAAACCATGTAAGTATTGACTGCTCTATTTGTCAATCTCTAAAGATTCCTTCTACAGCCCTCATAGCAGCCTGGATGGCTATAATAACTCCCTATCTATCTTACATGGATAAAAATGTAAAGCTTACATTTTAAGTGTATCCAACCTTTCTGGAAATTATTTGTATTTTGAGTCCCAAATACACTATAGAATTTAGTGCAGTTCTTAATCTTACTTTCCATTACCATCTTCCCCCACCCCTGTCACAAGCTTTAAGTAATGGGAAGAACCCTGTGGTGTTTTGGAAAGAATAATTTCAGTTTTAATGCCTTTCTGTCACTAATTAGCTGCATGTCTAATCTCTCTGTCATCTGCAAAATGGGGGTGCTAATATTTTCCTTACAGTTATGCCGGATTGAATGAGATCATGTACGTGGATGTCCTTTAAAATTACCATGCTCTGGAATCTGATGAACAGGTAGGCCTCCATTTCACTCTGTAATTTTACCAACCTTGGACAGCTTCCAAAGACAACACTTTAGAAGAAAGAGTATCTTTAAGGTACATTCCTATATTCATCCACATGGTCAGTAGGATGATTTCTGTTCGCCAAACATGTACAAGGCATGGAAAACAAAGCAACTAATTGTTACATTCGGCTGCATCCAGTTTCCAGTAAGGATGTGAACTCCAATTTTTTTTTTTTTTTTTAAATGTCAGGGTCCCTGACTGTGCCCATTCCTGCAGAAACTGCTTCCTTTGCTAGGGTGTACTGGAGGGGGTTTATTATGATGTCTTCAAGACAGTACAAGCTTTAACTTGAGATTGTGAGTTTCTTTTAATGTTTCTTACCAGAGACAAGCTCCTTTTTATGTTTGCCATTAAAGTAGTAATCATTTATTTGTGGTTTTCTTCCTCTTTTTTCCCTTAACTTTGTGGTTTCCCCTATTTTGCACAGTGGGAAAACTGCCCTTGTCTTTTACTTTGTTTTAGGCTTAAATTATGGGGTAGGAGTGGGGTGGACATTAGGACAGGAGTAGATACTTAGCTCCCACTTTGTGCTCAATTTACACTCACTTCTGTAGGTATCCGTCTGAAAAGGGTTAGTGGTCTATTTAAGATGAGGGTGCTTAACCAGTTTGTCAGAGATCATAGAATCAGAACTGGACTCAAGTTCTAATTCCAAAGCCCAAAACTCCTGAGCACACATCCCCACCTTTATGTTTTCGATTTTGGGTTCTGGTTTTATCTGGGTATAAGAAAAAGGTGGTTAAAAAAAAGAGTATTTGAGCAGGCATTTGACATTATACTTTTACTTTTCTTAAACCAGACCTCATCATCTCCTCTCTGTTATCACTGCATTTCATGTTTTAGTCTTGAAAATGAGCTTCTCAGTGGATCATTTTCCTTTACATCTTTCTGGAACGATTCCAGATTCTTATGGCATTACGGAATAAATAGCTCCCTAAAGGCATTCTATAAAGCAGATAGCCTTAGAGAAGGCGTGGGGGATAAATTACACGAATGAGTACAAAACTGCTAATAAACCCTATAACAGGGGAAAACGCAGAGGGTATAATTTGCTGGCAAAGTTATTTAGTTCCAAATACCAAGAACTAAAGATTTAAAAAAAGAAGTATATATTATTTATTTAAACTGTAAAAGTGAGAGAGACCTAAAGGGGAAAACAAAATAAGTTTCCAAAGCTAAGAATTTATTTGCATAAGTGTACAAAGAAAAAATTTCTCTTTGACTTTAGAGAGTTTTTTCCCTTGGACAATAAAATAATATTACGCTCTGCATTGGTCAAACTTTTTATCTGTGATTAGAGTTTACAAGGTACAATTCTTATAATGTATTAAATCTTTTTCATTTCCCAATGTGTTTTTTAATGCTTGATTACTGTATTGTTTTACTATTTTTGTAGTAAAGGTTTTTCATTTTTACTTTTGTTACTTTCTCTCTGATGAATAAAGAAAATTCATCTATGAGAAGTCCTTGTTGAGAAAAGAAGTTAGTCTCTGAAATTCATTTGATTTCTTAGGTTCACACATGCAGAAAACGTTATATTCCTGGTCTCTCACAAAAACCATATTAGTGTAAATGATTTAGGAACATAAAATAAATACAACTTCCAGGATAAATACTGGTGAACAAAAGGAGTGAAGTGCACAAAATGTAATACACTGGGGTGGGGGGGGACGTATATAAAAAGTTAGGCACGCACTTATTAAAGTGGAAGTTATTTCTAAAACATCAATAAAGAGGGTTTATTTTCGGAAGTAGGCTTTAACAGAAAGCAGAGCACCATTTATATCTTATTTATTCTTTCCTTCATATTCATTAATTGCCTCTTAAGTGGAGCAAAGTGGCATTTTCCTTGGGCAGAAAAATCCCATTACAGAGATGTGGCAGAAGGAAAGGTTGCTTCTTTGGTCTTATCTTCGGCTTCTCTGTGGCCCGCGGGGCTCAAAGGGTTGGCGAGCGGGAAAAAGCGCAGAGCGGACTTTTCCTGGGCGAAGGCGGGGTGGCCGCGTGCAGGGTGCTGGCGATTCCCGTTTGGTGCACATCGGGCGCTCTTCGTCGCCTGTCTTTAGAGTGAAAATGCCCGCTCGCTAACGTGTCCCCAGAGGTTAGGAAGCAGAGCTTGGAGCCAGGAAATGTGGCCGCCCCGGCCTGGCTCCTGGCTGCCCCCTCCCCCGCCCCGAACACCTGCTTTTCCGCTCCCGGCCCCCGGTTCCCCCGAGGTCCCCCGGGGCTGGGGCGGGGGCGCGGGCGGGCTGGCAGCGGGGAGGGGGCGGCGCCCGGACCGCCGACGGCGGGCGCGTCCCGGGAGGCTGCGGTGCCCTCCCCACCTGGGCAGGGGCAGCCGCGCCACCGCCCGGGCCGCCGGGCGCGCCGCCAAGGCCGGGGAGGGGCCGCGCGAGGGCGGGCGCCAGGCGCGGGGCAGGGCCGGGCTGTGCCGCGCCGGCCGCTCGGCAGCTCGGGGGCCGCGGCGCGTGGAGGAGCGGAGCACTTGCCCCGAGGGCCTGTGGCGTCGCAGGCGCCGCCCGAGCGCTGGCCATGAGGGCCCTGTGGATGGCGCTGTGCGCGCTGGCGCGGCTGTGGCCCGGGGCCCTGGCCGGCTGCGCCGAGGCTGGGCGCTGCTGCCCCGGCCGGGACCCCGCCTGCTTCGCCCGCGGCTGGAGGCTGGACAGGGTCTACGGGACGTGCTTCTGCGACCAAGCCTGTCGCATCACTGGGGACTGCTGCTTCGACTACGACAGGGCATGCCCAGGTGGGTGGCCAGGCCGAGGGTGGGGGCCGGCCGTTCGCCCGCAGCCGACAGGCACCGGGTGGGCGCTGTGACAAGGACCTCAGCCCCAGAGCCAGGCATCCCCCAGGGCCTTGCATCCTGGAGTGTCCAGCCCTCTATCCCCGCCCATCCCAGCCACCGCGAACAGGTATACCCAGCTCCATTCATCCCAGGGTCCCCTCCACCCAGACGAACCCTAGACTCTGCATTGGGGGTTCTCCGACCTCTACCATCCGGAGGTCTCCCCGTGCTCCAAAGAACCCTCCTCGCCAGAGCCTGGAGGGAAGGGGCCTCTGTTCTCCTGGAAGGGCGTGGGGCCACCTCTTCCATGAATTCTGCGACTGAGGAACTCCAGCTGAGAGGACCAGCTCTGGGATGGAGAGATGGCACTGAGGTTACAGGGGCACGACCCAGGCCTGGCTCCACCACTTTCCTTCTGTTAACCCTCAGGGGTCTTTGGGCCCGGTGAGGGGTGATGAGGGCAGGAATGTGTAGTCATCCCGCTTGGTGCCAAGAGCTTGCTCTGGGAGGGTACTGTCTTCTGGAGAGCAAGTTCTTAAAGACCAAGGTTGTCCTCACCTCTGGACCCCGACAAGTAGCACAGCCCTTCCTCATAGGAGGTGTGCAGTATGTTCTTGGAATTCAGTTTTATCTATACAGCATGATAAGGATTTTCGTCTCAAAAAAATTATGTTTTCATCTTGCTCATTTTCCTTTAGGGTCAGTTTTGTTCCTCTTTAAATTTCCCACAGTACTTAAGGTTCTTTGCCCCTGTGAAGGGCTCAATAAATGTTGTTTGAATTTAATTAAAAGGTAAAGGAAGAAGTGGTGAGTATAGTCCTGAGGAAAAGGCATGCCTGAGTGAAGCCAGCTCTGGAAATAAAAGTAGCCCTGCTCCCCGTTAATCACATCACCCCCAGAGCCGCAGAGACATTGGGGTTGGCACTCAAGGATAGGGGGTGCAGGATCCTCAGTGTCTCTGGGCTGTCCCTGGGGCACTGGCTGCCCAGTGGGGAGAGGCCCCAGCAGCACAGACCTGATGCTGACGGAACACAGTTGAGAAGCCTAAAGATTTTTTGACCCTGGTTGAAAGCTAATGATTAACCTGTGTATATTGATGTTCCTTTTGATAAGCTTCTCTCCCTTTCCCGCTCCGTGGCCAGGGTAAGGTGGAAGAGTCCACTCTTTAGGAAATGCAGGGCCTTTGAGGCAGGTGTCTCCTCACAGCATCCAAAACTGTTGGCCTCATTTACCTGGAGAACCCAGGCAAAGCTCTCACTGTGGCAGAATCACTGTCCCATGAGGGGCTTGCCTACATTTTAAAGGGAATTACAGGATTCAGGTGACCCAGATCTGTGGTAAGCACAGGGACAAGAAGATGACACAGATGCTGTCTCTGCTTTCTAGGAGTTCCTAGTCTAGCTGGGCAACACGTGCAAAGCTACGTGCAATGTGCTTAGTACCAAAATAGGTGATCTGGGAGGGAACACTTCAAAGACCCAAGGAATTCAAGGAAGACTTCCCAGAGGAAGTGATAGGCTCGCCTGGGCCTGAGGAATGAGGAAGAGGCTTTCTAGGAGGAGGGAGAGGTGGGCTCTAGGCGGGAGGCCTAACGTCGAGGTCCAGCAGTCACTGTGGATGGCGGCCTGCTCATGCCAGGCCCTGTGGTGGGCCCTGAGCTAACATGGGACCAGGACAGACGGTGCAGGCGGTTAGATCTGGAGACTCCGGCACATCTGAGGGATGGGGAAA
The DNA here is from genome assembly GCA_963574435.1 of Cheirogaleus major. Classification (NCBI taxonomy): domain Eukaryota; kingdom Metazoa; phylum Chordata; class Mammalia; order Primates; family Cheirogaleidae; genus Cheirogaleus; species Cheirogaleus major. Next base: position 11,651 of record CAUYPO010082002.1, on the reverse strand, counting down.
GACAGGGCGTGTTGTGAGAAGAACTTGCTTTCTGGTGAGGCCTAGCAATGCTAACAAGGAGTTGCAAAACCCTCAAAGTCTTTATTTGGTCAAAAAGAAATCCCTTGGCAGGGGGTGACTCCTGTAATCCTAGCACTCTGGGAGGCTGAGGGGGAGGATAACTTGAGCTCAGGAGTTCAAGACCAGTGTAAGCAAGAGCGAGACCCTGTCCCTGCTAAAAATAAAAAAAAATTAGCCAGGCTTGGTGGCCCGTGCCTACAGTCCTAGCTACTCAGGAGGCTGAGGCAGAATCATCACTTGAGCCCAGGAGTTTGAGGTTGCTGTGAGCTATGATGATGCCACTGCACTCTAGCCCGGGCAACAGAATGAGACTCTGTCTCAAAAAAAAAAAAAAAAAAAGTTAACAAAATCCCTTATTTTCCGTCTAGGAGGTAGAAATAGTGGGGATTTAGAGGGTGAGCGTAGAAGAGAAGATGCAGTCTGACCGAATCATGAAGAACTAGACATCACTGCAAGTGTGTGCCTGGGAGAAGAGCCGTGAGTGGCAGCAAAGGAGATGGTGTTGGATAGAATTTTAAAAGCAGCATATTCAGGAGCCCTAAACGCCCTTCCCCAGAGCCAGCAGAGGACCTTGCAGGCCTAGACAGAAGCAGGCCTGGGACTGAAAAATGCTCCTCCTTGGTAAATTCTCTGTGCCTGGAGTTCCTTGTGAAGAGAGGAAGAAAACAGGGACAATTGGAAGCTGGCCACGGGTGAGACTGAGCCTGCTCATCCGTCAGGGCTGAGGGTGACAGCGAAGGGCCCAGAGCCGAGAGGCCCGGCCTGCCGAGCCTGGACAAGCGCCACTGACACGACGCCGCCTGCCAGGCTCAGAGCTGACCGGGCAGCTGGGAACTGGTTGGGGGCAACTCCTAGAACACAGCCTTCGCTTTTCACAGAGTCTACCCTCCAAATATCTATTTGTGATTTTTTCCCCCCCAGAAGTAACCTGAATGCCTCGGTTTTGCCCCTAAAGCCAGAATCCTGTGTTCACCCTTTACCCTGCCACCTATTGGCTTTGTGGGTTTGGAGAACCTCGCGGGGCCTCGAGTAGCTAGCTCATTTATGAAAGGGGAATGCTGAAGCCACCACGCGGGACTGCGGAGCTGGTGGAAGGAGAGAATGCAGAGGAGAAAACGCAGAGCGTTGCCTGGCGTGGAGCAGGCACTTGGCAACTGTACTGTTGGTCAGCTCATAGCGCCAGCGGACACTGGCGAACATTTTATTTGATTAAATATTTACATAATTTTATGACATGTTGCTATAATTTGTATTTGTTAATATTAAATCAAAAATATATTTTATTGAACTCCTGCCATTCACCGGGTACTTACGTACTTTGACTCCTTTAATCCTCCCAGCAATTCTGTAAGAAAGACAAGTCAGGTCTATAATCCCTTGCTGACAATCCCCAAATCCAAAAAGTGCTAAAGTTTGAAAGTTTTTTCATAACTCCCTTGCTGGCAAAAATCTCACCTGACCTGACCTCATGAAAGGTTATTGATAATCTTTGTTTATCCCATTTAGTGTGATATATTTTGCCTCTAAAATATTAACATATTTTGTAAGAAGCTTCCCCTGACCCTGCTGCAGAGAGGGGACACCCAACAAAAGGTATGTGCACTAATTCCCTTTATTTTTCTTTTTCTGTAATGAAAAGTTTTTAAAATTTCTTTTCTTTTCCTTAAGTTTCAGAATATTATGGGGGTACATTTTGGTTACATATATTGCCTTTGCATAGCCCAAACCAGAGCTACAAGCATGCCCATCCCTCAGACAGTGCACTCTGCACCCATGAGTTATGAATTTACCCATCCCCTCTGCTCCCCTCCCACCCACCCAGCACCCAGTGAATATTACTTCCATGAGAGCACCTAAGTGTTGATCAGTTAGTACCAATTTGATGGCGAGTACATGTGGTGCTTGCTTTTTCATTCTTGTGATATTTCACTTCAAAGAATGGGCTCTAGCTCACCCTGAATTGTAAAACTCATCTGCCTCCAGGGTTTGGGCAAAGATGTTGTTGACCTGTATTAGCATTTTACAGATGCAGCAGCTGAGACTTTCTGAGGGTTCCCATTACTCAAGTTAACATGAACAAGCAGAGCTGAGATCTGGTTTCAAGATGCCATCAGCATCCATTTGTGCCAATTCATGGCTATAATTTGTTTCTAGATAAATCAAGTTGGTTCAGCATCTCAGAGCCCCTAGCTACTCTCTGCATAGAGAATCACTCTGCCTCTTAGAATCTCTTCTTCTTACCCAATGTTATATTGCCTATTGTTGCTGCCCAAAGCCTCTTTTGGCAGCTATATTCAAGTGAATGAAAAATGTAACTGAGTAAGTATAGCTAAACATGCTTTACTTCCATTCTTTCTGATTTTTTTCATCTTGACAAATGCATTTTTTTTGTGGTGTGGCTAAGAAATGAAATGGCATTTCTTTTTCTAAGTAGAAAGTTTTGTTTTGGGTTTTTCTTTTAACTCATGTAAAAATATGATTGTTATTGCATCTATAGAATTACTAAACTGCCAAAGAAATCTGTCCTGAAACGAATTATCTCAGAAAATCTCATTATGATCATGGCTTGGGTTTCAACACTAAAGATGTATCACATCTCCATCTCCATAAAGAAAAGGGTGGAAAATTCTCCATTGGCTATGCCTGACCATGGATGGGGACAAGTAGAGTAAGGGGACAGATCAAAGCCACTCTGGCCTGGAAGAACTTCTTGGGAGACTTGCATAACACCCCAGTCTCTAACTTACCAGTGGGGTTCCTAGAGTTTGCATTCTATGCAAACAGTAGGTTACATTAGATCATTGATGAACAACTTAAAGAAAGGGTAAAAATTAACCCAAGTGGAGCAGGACAAATACTGAGTGGCCTGTATGGGCCAGTGTCTTCTAGATTTGCCAGGAGTCTAAGAAACAAGCTGGCCAAAATCTGATGACATCATATCTGGTGAGGAAAGGGGCACCGTGCTTGAACATACAGGCTCCAAAACTTACCCAAAGGAAGGATGTCACAGCCTATGAGGATTTAGAAAGTTGTGGCTTTACAGGAACCAGAACAGAGACACCCTTTTGGCTTCCCCTGCCTTTGACTTTGCGGAAAAAGTGAGCAGGGCCTGGAGCCAGCATTCAAAACGACTTGACTTAGCAGAATTTGGCTGCCACCCTCGGTTGCAGTGAAGGAGGGTGAAGTTGTTGACGCTTACCCAGCATGTCCTCTCTGCCAGCCACTCTCCCAGGCGCTTCGCAGCTTTTCCCTTAGTTGGATTTCACAACCCGCTGAAGTTATTCCTCATTTTGATCTCATTTTACAGGCAAGGTAAGAGAGGCACAGAGAGAGAGGTTAGGTAACTTGTCCAAAGTCACACCACTGATAAGTGATGGGGTGAGATTTGAAGCCAGGTAATCTGGATCCAGAGCCTACACTTGTAAGCAAGATGTTTTTCTGCCTCTGGGAAATGAGGCTTTATGAGAAGCTGTGCACTCTGCAGGGGAGGCCCCAAATACACTCCAGCCGAATGAGCAAGCCTCTCTGCATCCACGCTGTGCTCCTCCAGGGCAGAGTGTGCCTTGCTCCTCTTGCAACCCCCTCAAGGCTAGCACGATGCCATTTCATAATGTTTGTTAAAAGAACGGCAGCATTCATTCCAGCTAGAGAATGTTATCCCTGGCTTCAGAGGCCACTGCCCTCTGGGATGTGACCACATTTCTGTTTTAAAGGATTCTCCTTCCTTGACTATAAAACATACATTTGTTGCCGAAAATTTGGAAAATACAGAAATGCGTAAAAGAAGAAAACAACTCACTTGGAAACCTGCAACTCAGAAAAAAGCATCATTATCTTTCTCATTCATGTCTTCTTTTTTTTCCCCTGGGCTAACATGATGTGTAAAATTCTATCTATTTAATGAGGCAGTCCACTTCTTTGTCTTGCTAGCATTTCGGGAACTAGTCTGGTTAATGTCTTTTTTTTTTTTTTTTGAGACAGAGTCTCACTCTGTCACCTGGGCTAGAGTGCCGTGGCGTTACCCTAGCTCACAGCAACCTCAAACTCTTGGGCTCAGGCAATCTTCCTGCCTCAGCCTCCTAAGTAGCTGGGACTACAGGCACATACCATGATGTCCAGCTAATTTTTCTATTTTTAGTAGAGATGGGATGTCTTGCTCAGGCTGGCCTTGAACTCTTGAGCTCAAGTAATCCTCTCGCCTCGGCCTCCTGGAGTGTTAGGATTATAGGTGTGAGCCACCACGCCTGGCCCAGTTAATGTCTTGAAAGAAAAAACTACTGGGGCTCAGATAACATAGTTCCTGCAAGAAAAAAAAATGTGATCATTTTATTTGAGCTTTCTGTGGGGGCAATAGGCACTTGGGCAGCAATATTGTCTCCTTTGACTTTCAGAGAAGCTTTGGCATGGTTCCACAGGAAAGAATATACATGTGGAAAGAGAGAGGCAGATGACACATACTTAAAATTGTGTCTCCATGACGGGTGTGTGTGTGTGTGTTGGGGGTTTTATTTTTCATCCATAGAATATCACGAAACAACAGCTGTGTCTACATGGGTACTGCTGTGGGTCAGGTGTGAGAAGAATATTTCCTGAGAAATGATGAAGACTATTTGAATTTAGCAACGTGAAGGAGAAAGCACTTGCTCGTGGGTGGCCTTAAACTTTTAGGTGGCAAAGAGCCAAGCAGGCAGCGCTAGATTACAAAGGAGAGTGCTTGAGTCTCTGCGATTAACCGAGGAGACACTGCTCCGTGAAAACAAGAGTGAGGCCTTACATTGAAGAAGAAATAATCCGAACTATATAAAATGAATGGCTCTATGTGCTCAATTTGTTGCTCTGTGTGTGTGTGTGTGTGTGTATTTGACATCACCAAGAAAAGTGTTTGAAAACCATTTTTTAAGTGACCCTTTGGTACCTAAAGCCTGAGAATAGGGTGTCTTGTTCTGGCTGGCACATTCACCAAGCTGTGAACGGGTCTAGAGAAAGCCCAGTGGCAACTGTGAGATGCCAAGTGTCTAGACAGATGGGCCCCAAAGCTGGAGACATGAATCTGAAAAGTCTGGCTGGGAGGAAAGGGGACCGTCCAAAACAGTAAGAACATAAGTGACAAAAAGATAAGCACAGATTTTTTTTTTCACCATATTCTGAAATTCTTGAGTGAGAGAAATTTGGATCAAATAAAGGAAATGCCACTTCATGCTACAGATAATAAAATTAAAGAGGCTTGTTATTCATACTTTCAAGATGTGGTACTGGCAGGAGATACAAATGGATTAGGAAGGATTTGGAGGACTTGCGGCTGCCGGGAGAAGCTGGGATCTACCTAATCTTAAGGCACAGAAAGTGAGGCTCCCTCCAATGGACACCCTTTGGGACCGCCCCTTTGGGACCCCCGTTGCCAGGAGAGCCCAGACGATTCTGGGCTAGGCTCAGAATTCCCGTGGTTTTGGCTGTGGGCGTTTCTGATTTGCTCCTGTCCCTCCCTCTCTGGAGTCTCCATCAGTGCGTTGGCTTCTAACTATTGATACAAGCAGATCAGAGTCAGAAGATTATTTAGGGAGGAGGAGGAATTTGCCCAATGCCATTTCACTCACTCATTCATTCATTCATTCATTCAGCAAATATTCGCTGAGCACTTACCATGTGCCAAGTACTAGGTCTGAAATGAAAAACTATCGTGATCTTTGGGGACGACAACAATAAACAAAACAAATATGTAGTTATAAATGATGGAGCTGCTACAAGGCAAGGAACATTAGGGTCCGAGGGGAAATCATTGTGTGTGTGTGTATAGGGGGCTGGGAAGCTACTTAGAAAAGCTGGCCAGAAAAGGACTCCCTGAAGAGGAAACAGTTCACCTGGGACCCAAAGGGTGAGTGGGACCTAGCCTTGCCCAGCTTGGGAAGAACATCATCCCCGGAAGAGTGAAAACACGTACAAAGGTCCCACCGAGGGAAAGACCTTGGTGTATAAATGGCTGCAACTTGGAGGGGGGCACTCCAGCTGAGAGCCCAGGGCCAGGCAGAGGCCAGGTCACATGGGACCTTGTAGGTCACAGCAGGCAGTTTGCATGTCAAATGAAATATAAATGAAATGAGGGAATTTAAGTCATCTATTAAAAATAAAATATTAGTGATGCATCTGTTAAAGTAATTGTACTTGGATGTGACTGGCTGTCTCTGTTAGGACATGTGACAATGTATCCTACTCCTATATGCAGATTCTTTACAAAAACATATAAATGTTTTGTTCTTGGCCATTTTCCTCTAGCTGTGAAAGAGATATCCGATAACCAGAAAGCTCTTGAGAAAGGGGGACCATTAGTAAATCAGGAGGGACTTGATGATTCCTTATGCTCTGCATCTATATCCATTATCTCACTCTCCAGCGAGCCGAGAGCCAGAGGTGCCCACCAGGCCTACAGCAGGAACTTAGATGTCTATTTTATGTCTCTGTTCTCTTCTATGTCTGCTTCTCTTTAAAAAACTTTTTTTAATGTATTTATTTTAATTTTTTTAGATACAGGGGGTCTTGCCATATCACTCAGCCTGGCCTTGAACTCTTGACCTCAAGCAATCCTCCCACCTCAGCCTCCAGAGTGGCTGGGATTACAGGCGTGCACCACTGTGCCCAGCTATGTCTGCTTCTTTGTCTCTTCTCTGCTCCCTCATGGTGCTTCATGGGATTGCCTCCCAAATAAATTACTTTCATTCAATCCATGTCTCTCGGGCTGCTCCTGGGGAAAACTCCATCTAAATATTAGGCTGTGTTTAAACAAAGAAGAAAAAAAGAAAAGAGTGAGCTTGCTGAGGTCCCTGGCACCCATTAAATCTAGGCTTCCGCCCCCTAAAAGAGGTGGATGGTGTCATCAAATTCTAACTGTTAGGCCCTCAGGAAGCTGTGACAAACTTGGACTCTCAGGTAATCATGCCACTCACTGGGTACCGCAGTCTGTCAGCTCTCCTAACAGCTCTCCTAGCTGTGAAGATAGAAAAGGTCAGATTTTAAGAAAGAATATTTTTATATGTTGTATGTAGATGTGAACTAGATAAGCTTCGGTGGGAAAGAGGACAAGAATACTATGGAATAGTTCAGAAGGAAATTTGTGTCATGTAGCTGTAGTATATGGCTTGTGGTAATAAATCTCCCAGAAGTTCCGTACTTCCCTTAACTTCCAAGACCAAAGATCTTGTGATTTACGATGGCTTGCTATCCAAATAATCAAAAGTTCACGAGCTAGTCAGGAATAGAATCTTTGGTGCAGAATAGGAGTAAATACCCCAGATTAACCTGCCAATGCAAAATATTTTGTGGAACGCCTTTCTATTCACATAATTCTATGTGGGAGTTTTTATTTCATCTTACAATGAGGCCATCAGATGTTGTCCTGGACCCTAGAACTTTCCAAGTCTCTTTCTAAGGCTTTTAAAGTCATGCATTGGAAAAACAGGAAATAGCATTTGCCCAGGACAAATCTTAACCAATAAGAACAACAATTGATACAATAATTCTGTGATTTTGAGGACTTCAACTGTGGGACCAAACCAAATAAAATAAACAACTACTGGACGTGCGACACAAATGATGAAGAAACCCTGGGGGGCTAAATTCAGTCAGAAAACTCTCCCAGAGCCATCTTTTACCATATGGACAGAGTTGACCCAAGGCCATATTCTGAGTTAATGCCGTGGCAAAATTTTATGTTATGGTGATGTCCAAATGTTAATCTTTGAAACAAGTGCATTCTTTTGCATGTAGAGTGTTCTTTGCATTGCATGTTGTTCAAGTTCAACACATCTTGGCAGGACTAGCTAGACTCAGGGATGAAGAGGTTTGGGGAAGGAAGAAAGGTATTGAAAGAATTAAGGATGGAAGTAGTCCTTCTCAACCAGCTCGCAGCCTAGGGCAGCTCTTTAAATGCCTTCTGGTTCGATGGGCCCATGGAATCATGAAATAATGAAAATAAAAAGAGAAAAGTCAACTAGAGATGACAAGAGCAGGAAGTGACCTGTTATTGATTTTCCAAAAGATGTATGCACGGCGGATATTGGGAATGAACTCTGACGTGGCTCCTTCTTGCTTCTTTAGGTAGTTGACATGTGATATCTGTGAGTTTTTAGATGATGAATGAAAGCATGTTTAAAACAGTATTAAAATTTTTGAATTATGTTGTATGTGGCCCTTTTCATGTCACAGGCAGCTGTGTGTCACCAAACAACATGTCCTCTGAAAACCACGAGCCCTGAACTAGAGTGTGCTGGGAGACAAAATGAGTTTTCAAGTACAAACTGTCAGAAGTCCAAATCAAGCGCTCAAAGAAGCCAGAGTGCTTTCTTATCAAAAACACTATGAACTTCAAAGTGTGAGGGTGATAGGGAAAGTGGGTCACACTTTGTGAAGAAAAAAGCTTGGTGTTTAGTTCAGAGACACACCTTTTGTCTTCTTGTTCTTTTCCTTTTCTCATATTTAATTTCAAGTCCGGAAATCATTCAATTTAAAAACACATTACAGTCCCTTTATTATAAAAGACTCATTAGAACTTTCAATGGGAAAGTTAAATGTGAAACCATGTTGATTCTACAGTCATGGTGAGGAAATTGCATTTTTTAATTCCATCTCCAGATTCGGTAATTGGATTTTCAGAATCAAGGACTGGCTTGGCTTGCCCATCAGGTGAATCCTCAGATGTATTGCTGGACTGCAGGGAGCAGTGTAGCACCCTCAGCTCTGAGCTGACCAAAGACGTGGAGAGGTGTAGTCTGATAGAAAGAACAAGACTCCACGCACATCCTTGTCCTGTGCTGCCCCTTCCCGAGTGGCCATGAGCCCTCTTTACCTGTCTGGGCTCTGGCTGGTCATCTCTAAACTCCCACGCTCATAGTTTATGAGCCTATGAGTCAGGAAGAATGAGAATAGAGCAAACAGAAGAAGCATAAAGTGCAGGCGTCCCTGTGTGTAGCCCCAAGCCATGTTTCTTACAGAGAAACCTTTGCTGATAAGAATTGACCTGTCTGGGTGATGGGATTATTGGTGGGCGAAGTACATTTCCTTTTTTATACTTCTTGTTTCTCTTATGTTCTCTATGAGAGTGTATTACTGTTATAATAAAAATGTTGTGAGCAGAGATGAGTAAAGTTAATATCAAGGACAAACAAAAGCAAAGATCTGATGTCAGCCGTGTGAGTATGAGGAAGTCCCCCGAAGGCATCCGCCTCAGGTATTTGGGTGTGTGTCCCTAGCTCAGACCCACCTTGGGGCTCCTGGGATACCCAGTTAGGGGTTATCAGTTAGGCGGGCAGATGAAGTCAAAGCCAACTAGGACCTGCTGAGGCTTTGTGTTCTCCTGACACAGGCTGCGTCAAGGTGAAGGTTACTGGGGCTAAACTCCACTGTTTGTGTTGAGGGGGCGGGCCGCGGCCTGGCAGGCCGGCAGGGCTTACTCAGGTGAGCGTCCTGTTGTGCTGTTTTGCAGCTCGCCCGTGCTTCGTGGGGGAGTGGAGCCCCTGGAGCGGCTGCGCAGACCAGTGCAAGCCCACAACGCGCGTGCGGAGGCGCTCGGTGCAGCAGGAGCCGCAGAACGGCGGGGCGCCCTGCCCGCCCCTGGAAGAGCGAGCAGGCTGCCTGGAGTACTCCACGCCGCAGGGCCAGGACTGCGGGCATGCCTTCGGTACTGACGCTTCGTGGTTGCTGCTCTTGTCTTCCTTGATGGCTTTTTGGCCACAGCATCTTTGTGCTGTGGGGGGAAAGTTCCATGCGCTGCAGGGAGTGGGATGGGCCAGTCTGCCCACAGTAGATAGGAAGCTCAGGAAATGCTTAATAAAGGGATGATGGCCAACTGCACAAATGCCTTCCTCTCCCCGCTTCCCTCGGTGTGTTTTATAGCCTGGTGGTGCATGGACTCAGTATGCAAACAAACCACATGGGTGTGGGTTTTGGTGAACTCAGTCCAGCTGGTGGTAAGGGCTTCCGATAGGGTGATATCTGATACTTCACACAGGACAGTAAGTGTTCGGTAGAGATAACTCTATTCACCTTCCGCTGTAATGCCTGTTTAATCATGCACACTCACATGTGTGAAAATAGGGGAAAATGGTAAATTTCTAAACAATGATAAAAATGATTCTGTTAAAACGCCTGCCTCTCCTCTCAAGCTTACTGGATTCGGGCTGATGTGATCAGATCTGCCGTTTGAAAAGACCAGTCTGGTTGTGGAGTGGCCAGCGATCTGGGAGCCAGATGAAGCTTCCAAAGAAACAAACAAAAGGGCTGATGTGTTGATCTGAATTGAATCCAATAGGACAAAACACTGGCTTCTCAGGATGGATAGCAAAGACCGTATGTTTTCATAGGAACATGGACAATTTCATGCCAACACGGTCCTCATCAAGTCATTTCGTCCCTTCTTTTATTCTGCACACAAATATTTATTGGGAGTCTGCTTGATGCCAGGTGCTGGGCTGGGTGCCAGGGTAACAGTGGTGATAACAGTCGATGCCTGCTGTCATGCAGGTCACAGCCCAGGGGGAGGAAGTGCGATAATCAGATAAAACCAGGAAATTAATCTCATACATTTACAGCTGCGATGATTGGTGCAACTGGTAGTGAGAGGTGCATGGGGTGATTCCCCTAGGTCTTGGGGCAGTAAGGGGCCGGGGCCTCCCTGGACATGGGGCTGAGATATGTAGAGCTGCCCAGCAGACAGACCAGGGTGGCCAGACCTGATGGCCAGAACTGATGGTCAGGTGTAGGGGCTTTGAGGGATTTGAGGGCTGATCAAGGGAAGAGCTATGACCACGAGAGGCAGTCACACAGCAAGCTTTATTGGACTTGGACATGGCTGCATGAGAGGGGAGGTCCTCACAGCACGAGGCTGTCCAGGAGCTTATGGTGGGCCAGGGAGTGGGGGAACCATCCAGAAGGGGAGGGGGCTCCAGAACTCCTGAGGGCGAGGGGGATGGGGGAGGGGTCCTAAGTGTCAAGATGATGACATCCAGCAGCACAGTGGGGAGTCTCTGGGTCCACTCAGGCGGGCAGTAGCAGCGTGGGTCTTATAACAAGGCTCTAGCCTATCAACGGCCAGCAGATACTGGGTATAGTTTCAAAATCTGCTTGTTTGGCTATTTTAAAACAGTTGGAGGTATAACAATTTGAGTTTTGTGTCAGCATGCTTTTGAGCTAAAGGGTCTTATGGGGGTTCACGACGCCTCCGATATAACCGGGTCCCAGGGCAGTGTGTGTTGCAAGAGATGGGAGAGACAAAGACACGGACACAAAAAGTAAAGTGAAAAGGTATGGGGAGGTCAGGGGACCACCAGCATTCCCGTGAGCCAGGTGGTACTGACTGAAGTCTAGCACCAGTTTTTATTCTCTTTTTCATGTTAAGAATTTACACTGATTTCATGTGAAAAGCTTATGGGTTAGCAGTAAAGCATATAATCTAAACAGGAACAAAAGAGACCACGTACTTCTCTCTACTTTATCTAGTTCCTCGTTTACTGAGACGTGAACTCAGGAGAGAGATAGGAACATTGCCTTGGGCTTAGAATAGCAAACCGCTTTTCAGATTACAAGCCCAGTTGTTTGCAGACAAC